>PVJO010023314.1:0-26290 GCA_004026905.1 Hystrix cristata | reverse complement strand
GACAAATAGTGCTTTCTGCTCCTTCAGATTCTGCGTGAGGCCCAAGAGGACAAAGTGAGTCACGTTGTTCCTGGCTTCCATCTCTTCTCCTTCCTGGTTTCAGGTATTAGAAGCAGTTTACCAGCAAAATAATGAAAAACAATTAGAGTGTTATAATCTTAACTTTTATTTATTCATAAATGAAAACATGTTACTTACTTGTATCAAACTACTTACTGTAGCTCTCTGGATTGCTGATCAGAGTGAGACAGAGTCCCCTGCTCTGACTGACTGGATACAGAATGATGAGCTTAGACAAAGCCCACCTTAATAAGACGCCCCTCTTTTCTCTAACCTGGAAGTGCTTAAAGCACACTAAATTGTGGGTCTTCACCACCATCATTCTTCCCTAATTATCTGCTTTTACCTGCAAGTACTCTATCAGCATCTCCATTTAGATATTAATTTAGTATTTGCAAAAGTAAATTTTCCATTTTTCACAATAAATCTATTCCTTTGTGGGTGGTCTCTACTGAAATTATTCCCCCTTCTGTGCTATCATTCAGGCTAGATTCTGAGAGAGTCCATTACTCCTTTATTCCCTCCTCTTACTTATTCAGACATTTGATCCCTCCAGAGGCCTCACCGTTAATCAGATATTGCACAGCTGATCATTCTTGCTGCACCGTTACATCCCTGCTCTGCTGTGGTTGCCTCCTGTCGGACCTACCGATCTGCATTTTAGCCTTCATAAAACTGTTTTCTGGAAGCGGCAAAAATGATCCTTTTTAATCTTATGTGACCATCTCCCTACCCTGCTTCTCACAGGAGACTCTCCCATGTTCTGCATAATCTCTACTTTCTGCTTGGCACACAAGACCCCAAAACCTGGGATCCAGGCAATCCTGCCCAAATTTATCTCGCAGAATTCTGGGTGTTCATCAACCTCTTAACTGCATTTCCGTCTCCTGAGTTCCACTTTTCTTTTGAAGGTGCTTCTTACAGAGACCACTAGCAGAGAGCCCCAACTCCAAAATAGTGGCAAACACTGCACAAAGATCCACGGCGTCTTCACTCATTTACTTCATTGCTGACCCACCCGCTGATTGTAACTCGCTCAGGCTTGGGGTGCGCAGCGGGGTCCCGGCATCAGAGGACGGAAACCTCAGCGCTGACCGAGGAATCGCCTTTAGACTGGAGTCTTCCCCTCCAAGTGGAGAAATAACTCCTGAGAACATAACAGGCTTGCGGAGGTGATCATTACATAATTATATAAAAATAATCATACGAATAATTTTAATACTATATGCACGAAAACTATCATACACAAGCTGACGGGCAACTTTCTTCCCTCCAGTTTCCTCAATATTTTAACTCTTATAAACTGTAGTGATACAATTTCCTACATAACGAAAAATTGCTACACAAAGCAAAGCCGAGTATCTGCTGCCCAGCATGAAAGTTTCTTTATGATTTTGAAAGAAGACTGTTTTAGCTCATTCATTGAGAGCTGGAAATCCCTCTCCCACCTACTTTGCACCCAGAAGCAGTAAGGCTGCATTGCTCCTTGAGGATATACTTGAAGTCATCCAGCAACGTCTGTCTATTTTCTAGTCTTTCGGTATTATAGAAAATAATTACTTTAGTTTTACATCGATTTCAAAGGAATTCCATGATGCAAACACAAAAAATAAATTTTCATATTAGGATAATATATCAAAAATGCAAACAAATTGTATTTCCACATAATAAGATAGCAATTCACCTTTCTAACAAGGAAAGTTTTCTAAGTACTTTTCTAGTAACTTCAATAAAGAATAGCTAGCACGCAGATATTTACCTATCTCCTTTCATATTTTGATATAGCTGGATGCTTAACCTTGAGATTTGGGGAAGGAATTCTGATTCCTCTTTTAGATTATGCTTCTGGCCTCCCGAGCATCTTCTAAAACATTAGTTACTAAGAGGACAGTGTACACCAATAAGATGCAAGTGACTTAGAAATAACTTCAAAAAATAAAAATCACTTTTCCTCTTTTCTTTGACTTCACAACACTCTTCCTAAAAATAAACCCTAGAAATAAAGGAAAATATTTTAAAAGAAAAAAAATTATATAAAAACATGTTCAATGTGATTATTTAAGAGCTGCGAAAAATTAGAAACTGTGGAATCCAATAGTAGAAAATACAATATATAATAAAATAGATCATTATATATAATAATATACATGTAACTGAAAATGGAGATGTTTGTAAAATGTGTAATATCATTGAAAATTCCTTTGTTGTAATATTAAATGGGAAAAATTTGGAATGCAAATGTTAATATTTAGTACTACTGTAGTCCGAATATATATAAGTAGTAAACAAAATACCCCAAGTATTTTTGCTTCTAAATTTATGGAATTATAATGGATTCCATCATTCTCAGGGTTGGACATGCTGAAGAAAGATTGAAGCCTAGGTTGATGGCAACAACAGGTGATTATAAAATTTTTAAACTCTATTTAATCCTGAGATGCCATAATTTTGATTTCCTTTAAAAATATCTCACCTATCAACTTGTCTGACAAAGCTCCATGGCCAGGGCTCTGGGTAGCTGTTAGTCCATCAAGAAATAAATGAAAGTGGCTGGGGACTTGCTCAGTGGGTAGAGTGCTTGCCTTGGAAGCAGAAGGCCCTGAGTTCAATCCCCAGAACCAAACAAACAAACAAACAAACAAGGAAGAAATGAAATTATAAGATTAAACATGTCAGCTAGCTCGGTTCCAGCCACTCTTGGCTGATTTATAAACGGCGCCTTTGGAATTTGCCTTTGTCTGGAGCCTTAGCAAAGCCACACATCCTGCTTGGAGGAAAATTCTCAACTTTCTTAGCTGTGGCTAATTAGACCTCAGGGGTATTCACTAGCAGACAGCGCCAACGGCCCAATTACTTCACCTTACTCAACTGAACATTAAGTAGGAACTTCTACAGCGTTCATCTTTAGTTGTTAAATTTTTCCCTAAGTTCACACAAAGACAAGTTACTATGTCAGGAGAAAACAAAACTGTCTCCTGCTCATGAATTTGGATATTTAATAACATATGAACTTAGTAAATTAGAGGAGTCAGGATATTTGGCCTTATATAAGTTAAACATTTAGATAATGATCTCACGTCTTCAATGTTTATTGTGTTTTCTCTCCCTGTCAAGACCTCCTGCACTCTGAGTACACTCTGTAAACGTTGTTTTGGGGCAAACATCAGGTGATAGTTATGACACGTATTCTAACCGCAGTGCTGCACGCCGGGAGTCGTTTACAGTACTTCTTTAAAGTAGTCTTTCTCGTAACAAATTTTGAAACTAGATTAACAGCACGATGGTGAAAATACATTCTTGAACTATCTTCCTAGTTGTAAAATACATACTCAGCCATTCAAATTTAATCTAATAATATCCCTATGAAATGGAAAAACGGGCATCAATATTACTTCTTTACAACATAGAAAACCAAGTCCAGAAATCAGAACATCATCTAGGCACGTAAGATAAAAGCCGGGCCTCCTGCATCCTGGGCCAGAGTCCTCGCTCTCAGATTATTGTGGGATAACTAAAGTGTCCACACATGTTCATGCTGTCGCCAATCGTGAGGTGCATTGGAATTATTTACTAAAAGAAACGCCATTATTTGAAATTATTTTTAAAAGCAAGTGGAATTCCAGTAAATTTAGGAATAAGTATAACAGATTCATTCGCTCATGTTCAAATATATTTCCTAAAATAAAAGAGAGAGAGAGAGTTGGCAAGAACCCAGTGCAAGTGTCAGTATGGCAGTTCACGGGGTCAGGGCCTAAAAATAAAAGTTTGTGGGTGCTCGCCCAAGTGTTCCTATGGAGAGCATCGCGGCCTTTAGTCTGGAGAGGAACATGGCAAGAAAACACTCAGACCCGGAGCTCATACTGTCTTCATCCAATCCAAAATCTTTTCATGCACCTTCTAAGTTGTTGCAAAAACGAAAAGGTTTAGAGATGCATCAGATTGCTGAGTTACTACAGGTAAACGCTCAAAACTCTTCCAATTTGACCTTTTCTAATGAAATAGAAGCAAATACAGCAGTATTTAAGGTAATAAATATGTTATATTTTGCAAATGAGAAGGGGACCAGCAGATGGAAAGGGGAAGGGAGGGACAAAGGGATGTAAATATGTTACCTACATGCACCAACTTTCCATGATGAATGTAATTATAAAGTACTGAAGATGTATACTGATAATATTAAAAAAGAAACATGGAAAGAACCACAGAACTTGTACACTCTCTAAATGACCTAGATAAACTGCTTGTAGAAACGAGATGGGCTGTATAAGGTCCTGGAATGAGCCCGTGTCCTGCTGACCCGCAAGCTGGTGTTCTCTAGGTCCGTCTTGATCCTGTAATTTTATCTGCTAAATATTGTTGGATCAGCGTGTTCACTGACTTCTTCAATGAAACATATGGTAATGGGGCGTTGGGAGGTTGGTCTGTCTGTCAAGAGGCATCATGGTGGGTTGATTAATGGTCAAATTGAGTGGGAACACCCAGGTGAACTGAGTCAGCCAGGTTCTGGGCCTCGGCTGAAGACCCACCTGAAGATTGTTGCTGGAAGACACTATAAAAGGAGAACGGGAGGGGAAGAATAGGTGCTGCCGATTTCCCAGGAGAAGCTTTGTTGTGGCTGGTTTTCCTGATAGGAACTTGGCTGTTCTCATTAGGGGAGGAGCTTGGGGCCTCACCTTTGTTTTGAGCGCAGCTTCCCAGCTCCAGTGCAGACCCCTCAGCTTCTGGCACAGACCCATCACCCGGCCGGCCCAGATTTTCTATCTTCCACCGCTGGTCCTCGGGCCTTTCTGGTGCAAATCCTCACATGGACTTGCATGAGACAGCGCTGTGGGCTCTAGGCCTCCGGTTGGACTCCTGGGGGACACTGCCGTGGGATCCAGGCCTTCAGCTGGGTTCTTCGTGACTCTAGCACACAGACAGATCTCTTGCGCTTCTGCACTTCACTTTTCAGGTGACTATTATGAAATAATCCTATAAATTTATGTGTCCTGTAATAAGTCTATTCACTTGCAAATCACTGACTAATACAGATATCTATGTATGTTATAATTTAATTATATCGTAGAAATAGACTATATCTTTCTAAAGATACAAAAGTTATTCACAACAAAGTTTTGTAATTAAGGTAAGTTAGCTCAGAAATAATTTAATTGTTTATGAATTTAATTTCATAATTTTTCAAATATGGGCTGATTATTCTATATTCTTTCTCTATACCATATAAGCCATCTCCTAAAGTAGTTTTCTTTTTTACTTTCCTCTTTTCCTTTTCATTTTTTCTTAGTACATGTCTGCAGTACGTTGATGATTGTATTCACTGTAGGGACCTGGTACATTTACATATCTCAATTCTTTTTTCCTTTTCTCTTTTTCTCCTACACTCCCTTTTTTTGCCAGCATCAGATTCATTTATGTTATCAGTCCTTATAAAGCTAATGATCATACGTACATATTAACAAGCAGACTAATAGGCCAAAATAACATATACAACACTTAAGACAATTGTAGTAAATCAAGGTACACTTTGAGGTACACTGTCCATGGAGAATTACAATAATTTTTTCTCTTTTTTCCTATTATCTGTCTTTTATTTTGCACTTCTTTTATGTATATTGAGTTCCTCAGGTAAGAGAAACCACACAATATTTAAGCTTGTGTGTCAGATTTACTTCACTTAATATTATGGTCAAGGTGCATCCATTTTCCTACAGTGGTTCAAGTTCATCCTTCTTTATGGCAGAGTAGTATTCCACTGCATATACATATCACATTTTCTTTATCCAGTCTTCTATTGAGCATCATATAGGCTGCTTCCAAGAGTTAGCTATTATGAATTGTGTTGCTATAATCACAGGTATGCACACATCATTATGGTATTGTATGTTTAACTGTTTGGGGAATATTCTTAGAAGGGGATACCTAGGTCAAATGGAATTTCTAATTTTAGCTTTTAAGGCATCTCTGTAATGATTTCCAAGGTGGTTGTACCAGTCTATGCTCCCACCAACAGGGGAAGAGGGTTCCTTTTCCCCACAACCCCGCCAGCGTTTGTTATTGGTTGATTTCTTGATGGTAACCATTCTTTCTGGAGTGAGATGGAATCTCAATGTTGTTTTAATTTACATTTCTTGAATGACCAGCGATGTTGAACATTTTTTCATGTATTTTCTGGTCATTTGTACTACTTTATCTAAGAAGTATCTATTTATTCAGCCACAACTTTTTGAAGTGGGTCTTTAAATTTGGGGGGTGTCAAATATTTTTTAGTTCTTCCTGTATTCCAGATACGAGTCCTCTGTCTAAGGAGAGCTGGAAACATTTCTCCCATTCAGTAGGTTACCTCGGTTGGTGCAGAAGCTTGAATCTGATGTGAGCCCATTTGTTGATTATTGATATTATCTCTTGTGCAACTGGGGTTCTACTGGAAGGTCTTTGCCTACACCTATGTCTTCATGTCCTTTACCTATTTTGTCTTCCAGCATATTAATTTTTTCTGTTACAATGGTCAGATATTTGATCCATTTTACTTTTAGTTTAGTGCGTGGTGAGAGACATGGGTTTAGGTTCAGTCTTCACCATGTGGATACCAGTTTCCCCAGCACCATTTGTTAAGTGGCGATCTTTCCCCCAGCAAGAGGATTTGGACTGTCTCTCAACAGTTACATAGATAAGTGAACCTGGAGTTGTTTTTGCACCCTCTATTCTGTTCCACTGACCTAAAAGTCTGTTTTTTGCCAATACCATACTGTTTTCAGCACTGTAGATTTGTAGTACACCTTGAAGTCAGGGATCATGATGGCCCTTGCCATGCCCTTGTTGATCAGAATTGCTTTGGGTTTTCTGGTTCCATATGGATTGTAGGATTGAGCTCTCCAATTCTGTGAGGAATGCTCCTGGTATCTTGATTGGAACTGTGTTAAATCTGTGCCACAGTTTGGAAGTCAATGATATCGGTTTTGCCTATCCAGGATTGGCAAAATCTTTCCATTTTCTGATATTCTTTTTGATCATCTTTTCCAGAGTGCTGTCTTTTTCATTGTAGAAGTCTTTCACTTCCTTAGTTAGGTTAATTCCTAAGTATTTACTTTTTCTTGATGCTATTATGAAAAATGTAGTTTCCCTAATTTCTCTGGGCGAGTTTGTTATTGGTTTACAGAAACACTGTTGGTTATTGAGTGTATCCTGTTACACTACTAAACTTGGTTCTTTTTCTTTTCTTTCCTTTTTTGAGTTTAATGAAAGTTTTATTTTTGCTCAGATTTCAGGAGGCCCATGGTTGGGTGCTGCACCTAGGAATGGTCTTCTCATGTAATGTCCTGAGAAGAAGCAAAGGATCACCTCGCAAGACACAGTGAGTGTGTGTTTGTGCGCACGCGCATGTGTGTGTTTGTGTCTAATGCAGTATTCAAAGAGGTTTCTAGATTCACACAACTAAGAATATTAGTAATCATATCAATATTTTATTAAGATTCAGATTTTTATTATTTTTCCTTACTCGTGAATTTTTTTTACATATGTTTTTAAAAATTACATTTGTTATTAAAGATTCTTAGTCTAATAAATTGATGCTTCTTATAACATATAATTAAAAATATTCTATAAACTAGACCATAATCGAATACTAGCGCAAAGCAATTTTTTGTTAAACACCAAAGGATGTAGAACAAGAGCCATATTTTTATTCAAGGCTTATGTGCGTGTTCTCTGATTTGGTCATTTAGCTTTTCTGACTTCCCTTTGTATTCTCTACAAAAACAGTAGTTTTCAGTGTTGTAAAGTTGTTGCAATCATGTGGGGAAAATACAATTTCACATAGGTTTAAATTAAGTTTTAAAATCACTAGACTACTTTCACTCACCACAACAAAAGGCCCCATATAAGTTTAACATCAGATATATTGAGCGTGTGCTTAGATCACTGGTAAGCGTCTTTCTTCCAAATTGTACCCTCTGCTTAGATACCAGGAGGTGGCACAGATTACCGAGTACCAAATGCTTGTAAATACAGGTATGTTGTGTGAACCTGCAATCCAAAAAGAAAATTTTTTAATTTGCTACAAAACAAGAGAAATTTGGACTCAACTGCTGTCTTTCTATAAAACAGAAAATGTGGCGCGTGATGCTCCCATTGAAAGAGTATCAAGTTTGGTAGTAAGATGCAAACCAGACACCCGTTGTCTCTGACACTTGCCTGGTTATTTAACGTTTTGAACTTCATTTTTCCTTCATCTATGCAAGAGGAATGATCATAATAGTACACACCTTGCAAAAGTTTTTAAGTGTCAGATGAGAAGTCCAATAAAAGACTTCAAGTACAATAATTTGCACTTCCCCGTGGTTCCATGGTCAACCACGGTCCAGAAATGTGAAATGGGAAATTCTGGAAAGAATTCATTAATTATAAATTGTATGCTGTTCTCAGAGGTGTGCAGAGATCTCACACCGTGTCCTCTGTTGGGCCTGTGACATGAATCATCTCTCTGTCCAGCATAAACACATTGTCTAAATTATTGGGTCAGTTCTGGTGGCGACACAACACTTATGATTCATGGCTCAGTAACAGCTCCAGGGAGCAACATTTTATTACGATACATTGTTAAAATTGTCTGTTTGATTATTATTGTGCAGCTCTGTAATATATAAATTGAACTTTATCTTACATTTGCATATAGAGGAAAGACACAGTCTATCGACATGGTTGAGTGATATCCCTGGTTTCGGTAACATCCATCCTCTGAAGGATCTGGGAATTTAGGGCTCACAGATAAGGAGGACTACTGTGATGAAATATAAAATCATAGCGATCGTGACAGAAATCAATGAAATCTTCATATAGATCATTTACTGTGTGAACCTGTCTTCCTGCTGAGTAACATTCTAAGGGCGCGTTTCACCTCTGCATTCCTGACTGTGTAGATGACAGGATTTAACATGGGCGTGACGAGAGTGTAAAACACCGTCACTGCTTTATCCACAGGAAAGGTGGCCACCGGCTGCAGATACATAAAAATACAGGGCACGAAGAACAAGACGACAACTGTGATGTGGGAGCCGCAGGTGGAGAGGGCCTTCTTCCTCCCCGCGGAGCTGTGAGTCCTCAGAGAGCACAGGATGACCACATAGGATAGCAACAGCATGACGAAGGTGATCACAGCCATTCCCCCGCCATTGGCAGCCACCAGGACACCAAGAAGGAAAGTGTCGGTGCAGGCGAGTTGTATCAGGGGGAAGATGTCACACATGAAATGATCCACGGTGTTGGGGCCACAGAACGGGAGCCAGAAAGTGACAAGAAGCTGCCCAAAGGAGTGGAGAAAGCCCGCTGCCCAACACAGCCCCACCAGGATGCAGCACACGCGGTGGCTCATCACAGTCGCGTAGTGCAGAGGTCTACAGATGGCCACGTAACGGTCATAGGCCATGACCACCAGGAGGACAATCTCTGAACCACCTAAGAAATGCTCCAGGAAAAGTTGTGTCATGCAAGCATTGAACGGGACAGTTTTTGTGTCAGAATGCAAATCGGCTAGCATTTTAGGGATTATGGAAGAGGAATAGCATGCGTCTATCAGAGATAAGAATGCCAGGAAAAAATACATTGGGGAGTCCAAAGTCCGGCTACAGATTATGGTGGTGACAAGGAGCAGGTTTCCCGTGACCGTGACAGTGTAGATGATAAGTAACACCCAAAACAGAATTTTCTGCATCTCCGAATTCTGCGTCAGCCCCATGAGAATGAACTCGGTCACGTTCACTCTGTTCTCTTCCATCTCAGTACTAACGATGAATTCAGGGAGGATGGAGGAACCTGTAAAAAATGAAATCTTTCATAGCAAATGTAGCATATTTTGGGTTTCCTGGTGAGCCAAAGAATTTGGCAACGCAAGCTATTTTCTTTCATGGTGTTCCAGAAGAGAAGAAACACACAACATCTTCTATCTTATGGACGGAGCTTGGAATAACCCTTTGCAGCTGTCTATTTCGACTTCTTACAAGGGCACTGAAAGGCCCTTTACAACACTTGGGCGAGTTTCACTTTTGCATTCACTGAAGGAAACCTGTGCGTAGAGAGCCCAAACGATGATAAGACTGATTCCTTCTGAGCCCCTAAGAAATGTCGGAAGCATCCTGTCTAACACAACTGCTGATCCCAGCTGTGCACGCTGTTGCTGTATAAAGTCCGATCCACACTTTCTCCTATTTAGAAACTCTTAAATACACTGCAGGGGAGCTGCCCTGGGGAGGGAAGATGAAGGGGATGGAAAAGGGAATCGAGTTGCGTTTCATGCATATAACAATTGTCCACAAGGAATGTAAACATCGTGTACTACAAGCATGTGCTAATAATAAAAAGGAATGTGGTTCAGGGTTGTCCGATTCATAAGGTATTCTGTGACTATTAAATAAACGAATTACTAAGTCAGAAGACCCTTTAGGTCCTCTATTGTCTTTTTTATCTAGCTAACTCCAAAACAGAGCGTAAATGGTCCCTCCCATCTTTCAGAAGTTGTTTTATCACTCTGCCGGCCATCCCCAGAGTCAGTTTCTACAGCGCCCTCCCTGTACCCGTGTGTGGTGGCCCCTGAGGTAGAGGTGAGGGAGGAAGAGAAAGGCTGGTGGGTTTGTTTGGCTGCTTCCTCCTGCAGTTCAGATGAAGGAGTGCCCTCAGCTAACTCTGCCACTCTTTGGGGGCACCTTTAGGAGACCTTTTCAGTTCACACAATCACCTTCTCCCCTGGTGGTCTTGGGCCAGGTCGTGGTAATGCAGCCTGCTCTTGCCATCCCTGGTGTGTCCTGTCACTAGTGATCTGAGTAAATTCTCTGTCATATGTCTGTTTTATATTTGTATGATGCTCATGATTTTTGCTCTATTTTTGGAAGCTGTTTTGGTTTTTGGTGTTAAAATTACTGGTAAAAGTTTAAAGAATCACAACAATACACATATTCTTACCACGTGTGTTTTCCCCATGAATCATTCTAAATGCAAACAAAATATAAAATTAAAGAAAATTTTTATGAATTTCCCAACTCTAATGTCACTTAGAGCTAGCTAATGTGAGCATTTTTACCAATCAAAATAAAACCAAGGTCTTAAACAAATTAGGCCAATTTTTGGCCACAAGGTTTGTGCCTGTGTGCATGTGTGTGTGTGCACTGCACACACAGGCAGGGCTGCCTAAATGGGATATAGTTTCAAAGTCTGTTTAATAATTCAAGTATAAGATCTTTCCCAAATTCTTGCTGTCTATCTGTGCATATATCTGGCACACTACAAAGTGGCGGGACAGCAACAAAGAATATGGAGAAAGCCTCCCGTCGTGTCCTAGTGGAAAGGCATAGAGAACAGCAAAATGTTTTTAAAAAGCAATAGTCTAGGATGGCAGATTGTAATAGATGCTATGAGACAAAATAGAGCAGGGCACGTGAAGCAGAGTCTGAGGAGAGGGACCCTTTCGTACGAGGCAGTCAGAGAAGGCTGCTTTGAGACATGGAAATAATGAGAAAGGGACAGAGTAGGGAAGGAGAACCTGGAAGTTTCCTAGAGGAGGACTCTGGATACAAAGGCCAGCAAGGGAGAATCCCTAACGAGGGAGCAGAGCCAGGACTAGTGACCAAGGGTGCTGCAGCTGGGATGGAGCAAACCAGGCCCAGTGGACGCCGAATCTCACGGGCTCTGTGGACCCCCGTGAAGGCTGCGACCTCATTCTAGGTGGCCAAGCCTCCGGAAGGGTCTGCACAGCAGAAGGGCAGGATCTGCCTTCACTGTCGAGTGTGTCGTCAGGGCCCCTGTCTGACAAAAAGGCTGTGGAGGAGCAAGACCTGGAGCAGGGAGAGGAGTCGGGGTGTGACCGGGACAGCCGATGGTGAGGTGGTTTGGACCAGGGTGGGCGTGGGGTGATGCGTGTGCTGTGAAGGCAAATCCAGCGCCGTCTGGTTGATATGGATTGTAACCCTCAAGGAAATGCTGGATGAGTTAGTTGTGGCTGCTCGCCGTGAAGTTGTCTCAGTGTCTGACAACGCTTTCTTCATGTGGTATGGACAAAAACTTGGGAGCGACTTCACTCTTTTCCCTGTTTATACTCCACAGCAAGCAAACTAAAACAACCCGTACTTCAGCTGCCTGCTTTATACTTATTTTGGGTCACTTAGTGAGCCTGTCTCTACTTCACTCTCACAGTGACTTCCTAAGCCATTAGCTCCTTTAGAGAAAATGTTCAAGAATTCCAGAGGTGAACTACATTCTATAGAATCATTACTTTTGCTATTTATTTCAATGTAACACAGGATTTCAGCCTACTAAATAACACTGAACAACCTCCTTATCCTGTTTTATTTATTCCATCTTTAAAATGAAGGTGTGAATAGTCTTTGTCTTAATTTGGTTATAATTTGTATCATTTTTTAGGAGAGTAAGCCATCATTAGGGACTCTGAAGGGGAATGACATGAGACAGTGATTATTAAAGTCACTGTGTTCTTTCTACAAGACTATATCTATATATGCTGCTCAAAAGTAATGAATTACTTAGAAGAACCACAGTTTCCTCTACCAGTTATGTGCATGGTTTCTAGCCATCCAGCATCATTTGTTTTTCTTCTTTACCAAAGTGACTTGAGCTATTTAACACACACATACTATACATGCACCACACAAACTTAGTGGTTCATTTTGACATTAGGCACCCAGAGACAATGTCATGTATCATTACATTTCTAAAATTTATATCAAATATAGTTGTCGGCCATAAATATATTAACTTACACACATTGTTATTCACTGACAAAGTTCTCTTTAAATACACTGTCTTCTATTTTATTGCTCAGCCACCTCCCTTCATCAGACAGGCACAGAAATGACTTTATATGTTCACTTCTTACCATAAGGCAGTAACACTTCTAGACTTTTTATGCAGGAGACAAAGGGAATACTGTGAAGAGGGAGTAATAGTCTAACTGCCTAGTCTGGGAACATCTGCCTGCGTTTGCTTCCCTTCGATTCAAAATGCAAATGACTGTTTCAGATGGGAAAATTGAGACCCGGAGAGGTTACACCTTGTACTCTAGCACATCAACTTAGTGGAGAGCAGACCTGAAGGCAGAATTCAAGTCCGCCTGGCCTCAGGTCTCCATCTTGCCTGGACCCCACAGTATCTCCCACATAACTCACCTAAATAGTTAGTATTATCCTTCTTTAACGTCGCCCTTCAACAGCGGCGTCACAAAGACTGACTCTCGCCCCAATTTACAGAAGCATAAAAAGTGACTCGAAAAGCTCTTGGGAATTAAAAGATGTCATCTTCTCGGGGTCTTCTGAGAATTTCTCATCTTCCCTCTCAGAAATATTTAGAATTCTCAATTTATCAATTTTGCTAAGTCAGTTGACTACATATTACTCTCCCTGCTCCAAGAGTACTTCTAGTCCATGCTAAATTCACTATTAAAAGAAAATACACATTGATCATGCATTATTGTAAGCTACTTTCATATTAACTACAATGTAACCCTGTGACATAAGTGCATGGTTTCAAATTCACAGACAGAAAATCTAAGGCAGAGGATGGTTTACATCACTTACCCAGGATAATGCAATTAGTAAGTCAGAACTGTAATTCAAAATATCCCCTTTTCCTAGATAGGCAGAATTAATACCACTAAAATGGCAATATTTCCAAAAGGGATCTACAGATTTAATGCAATCCCTACTGAGTGCAGGAACATGGAATCAGAAAATAAACTTGATGAACAGACTTATCTAAGGAGTTTGTAGGCAGAAGTGTTTCCCAGCTAACAGTTCCTAGTAGAATGCAGGAACAAACTAAGACAGACTAGAGAAAGAAGCAGAAAATAGTAAGGATTTATTTGACTTTAAAAATGAAGCTCCTTCTTGTTCATATCCTCTCCAGGTAACTGTGTTAAAATGAAGTAACACACTGATTCTGGGAAGAATAAAGTCCAGAGCACGGCAGGAAAATTAGGTTCAGAAATGAAAAGAAAGCTGTGACTGTGGCGCACTGGGCTGACATCACAGAAATGTTTACGGTGGTCCCTCCTGAAGACCTCCGCAGACGCGAGGGCCTGCGGCTGTTAGGGGAGGCCTGCCGGATTCTTGCTCTAGATAATAACCCTTGTAGAATGTCAGCTGTTGGTAAAGTGTTGATTCCCAGCACTCGTCCAGGGCTCTTATGGGGAAAAAACGTAAACACAAATCACATAAAAGTGATTTATGGAACTCACTTTTATGAAATAATCTCCGATATTTGTAAGAAACACAAAAAATTACAAAAAATTATATCAGTTTAGTTGCAAATAAAATGTAAAAAGGATATTAGACCTCCAAACTTCTGTGATAAGCAGGCTGAAAAACTAGTGACCTATGCACACGTGATGTTGTCACGTACAGAAATAATGGCGAGCTCAAAAGATGGACTGCCAAGCCTAAGGAAGGAGAAAAGAGTCATGGAGAACCACTCGCAGAGGCCAGGCTGAGTGGTAATGAAGGAAGGAAACGACACGGGCCTAAGTGGGTTGCAAAATGGCCTTCTAACGCCCCTTCTGTGAGCATCCTGCTTCTTCTCCCTCAGAACCCAGGACCTCCAGGAGCCAGCTGAGTTTGTCCCAGCGCTGTGCTTTGGTGACACAGGAACACAGAGTTAGGGAACTTGTCTCTGTGGTTCACGAGCCTTCCAGTCCAGCGGAAAGAGCTCAGGAGCTGCCGTCACGCCACAGGAGCCTCGACCACAGCTGGACCTGACTGAGGTGACGAGATCCTAGACCTCGAATCTGAGCATAAGTACAAGAGACTCAGAAAAGGAGCCTGTAGACGGAGCAGGTCACGCTTATGGGAGGATGTGCATTACTGCGACCAGAGGGCACAGTGTGACAGAATGTATTTCCACAACAGTATTTCCTGGGAATATTGTCATTTCCTCATCAAAAGGCTGAGTCCATCCACTTCAGCACCTGAGGGACTTTCTGACTGTCTTGACTAACAGTATACAGCAGAAATGATTCTGTGTGCCTTCACGGTTAGGTCAAAATTTGCCTCACTCTCTTGGAACACAAGCTGCCCCAAGCGGCCATGTGAAAAGTTCTGTCCCACTGAAGGAGCATGCTCGGGAGGCTGTGAAGAGACTCCCTAGAAACAGGGTGCCCTAATTACAGTGTAAAGGAGCACCCACTAATTTAGGGCCACTATTCAAGACACAGCAGAATATGAGCAAAGACACTCTGAGATGGCTTCCATCCCAGCCAGTCTCCGGCAGAACATTAGACAGCCTGAACTGGAGGTACCCAGATGATCGGCTCACAGATTTCTTGCCTGCAGAAGCCATCTGATGTAATAATGTCTTGTAGTCAGCTAACTGTAGGGCTCATTTATTACATAGCAAAAGAATCCGAAATTTGACTGCAGTTTACACACTGTAGTATTGGCTCATGAATAAAAAAAATCACAGAGTAGAAAACTAAAAACTAGAATAATTGGTATGTAAATGTATATGAAAGTGGTCATTGCAGAGTGAGGGGGGTTGAATGGTTAATAAAATAATTGTGCAGGAAAAATTTAGTTATTAATATAATAAGAAAGCAAAGTGTAATTCCATCTTACTACATATCTGAAAATTCTAACTATATGGATTAACTAAATAGGTAATTTGGAAAGCAAAACTTTAAAATTTGAGAGAAAATTACTTTTATATAAAACTCAGAGTGGGGAAGGACTTTGAGAAGTAGCTGCAGAAGACTTACTCTCTAGACTGGCTTCCTTCTGTCCACATCATAACTGTGGGGTACATCCTCGGTCACATGTGGACTCCCACTAGTATCCAAATGCTGGATTCTCCACTTCTAACAATTACAAAGCTTCTCATTCTCTGTATTGGATGCCTTTCTCATTAAAATATCTAAAATAGTTTTTCTTTTCTCTACCAAAGAATAAATGAAATTTCATGGCTGGCATTTATTCAATATGTGTTGAATAACTGGGTGCATAATATTGCTAAGTGCCGTAAGTAAATCCATGATAAGTTCCAAAAAGGATGAAAAAAGAAATGCTGGATTTTTTAGTTTAGCATACCATGTATGTTGTGGGTTGACTTTTCAACCCACAACAAGACAATAGGTAATTTCAGAGCTTTTAAAAATATCCTTGTGTTATAGTATTAGATCTCCGAATGTGCTTCAGAGCAATGTAAACAGAGAAGATACCTTTGATTTATTACTTAAGGCAATGAAAGCATTCAGTTTGCAGAGACCCAGAGAAGTGTAAAATGTGTAAAACAAAACAATCTCTTCTCAAAATATTTGGCCTTCATTGTGTTCAAAGATAAATAAGTGAAGCTAGGGCGTTTCATTTAATGTAGGGAGGTTTGGCAGCTCCACTATGAAACAAGGGATGAAAATACACGTTTCAGTTGTTGGAGGAGGCCCATTGATCTAGATACACAGAAAGGTGTCGGGCAATAATATCTCCATTTAAAAGTTGGTCAGAATGTACACAATCAAGCACACGCTTCCTGGACATTGACCTGCACTTAAACTCCGCCACATTATAAAGCTGACAGCCTCATTTCTCATGAGCTTATCCTTGGCTAGGGAGTTTTTAATGATCTGAATTATTAAATTTAAAATAGCAGTCTCTGGATGAAAGAGAACAAGTTCTATTGGGTTACACCTGCATGAATAGGGAGGGACCATGACCCACAAACAAGAATAGACTTTCAACATTATCATAAAGCATGATATGTTGGTAAGGTGATGACTGTGAATTAGCTTGCTTGAGTCTTACTATATGTATGCTATATACATATAGATCAAAACATCATGTAATGTAATATAAATGTATGTAGTTATTTATCAGTTAAAAATAAATGCAAAATTTTCAAAACAGGAAAGAAAAAAGAAATAAAAGCAAAAAAATGGCTGCCCATGAAAAAAATCTTAAAATGGTATGATTATAGCAGGGTATGGTGATACATGCCTGTAATCTCAGCACTTGGGAGGCTGAGGCAGGAGGATGGCTGTGAGTTTGAGGCCAGTCTGGGCTACACAGTGAATTCAGGGCCAGCATGAACTATGTAGTGAGATCCCAGCTCAAAAAAAAAAAAAACAAAAAAACCCAAGCAAACAAAAACTTAGTAAGATTATACTTATAAGGTATTAAACATACGATTCTCTTGGTCTCTTAAGGGTGTGCATTATTCCACTTAGACACAGATCTTTTTTATAGCCATTTCAGAAGTGAGCTAAACATAATCACTGATGAAAATGTAATCACTGCTGGGGAAAGCACACCTTACTGCTGTGAAAGGATGAACGGCAAGGTCTGCACACGGGATCCAGCCCTCTTCTGACAAAAATCATCTTTTTACTCCAAAGTCTTTTCATCGCATTTTTCATTTCCGCATTTCTCAGGGTGTAGATTAGGGGGTTCAGCATGGGAGTGATAAAAGTTAAAACAACAGTCATGGCTTTATCAATGGGAAATGTGGAAGTGGGCCTGGCATACAGGAAGATGCAGGGGACAAAGAATAAGATGACCACAGTGATGTGGGAGGCGCAAGTGTAGAAGGCTTTGCGTGTCCTTTCCAGACTGCGGCCTTTCAGGGAACGCAAAACAACCCCATAGGAGAGTAGAAGGACCAGGAAGATGGCGGAGCAGATGGCCCCTCCGTTGGCCATCATAGACAGCCCAAGGAGATAGGTGTTGGTGCAGGCAAGTTTCAGTAAGGGGTACACGTCGCACACAAAGCTGTCGATGACATTGGGGCCACAGAAAGGGAGCTGATAAATAAAGAGAAATTGAACCAATGAGTGAAGGAAGCCTCCGGCCCAGGCCACCAGCAGCAAGAGAACACACACCCGCCGGCTCATGATGGCCAGATAGTGCAGAGGCTTGCAGATGGCCACGTAGCGGTCATAGGCCATCACCACCAGAAGGATGACTTCGGCACCAGCAAACAAGTGATCGATAAAAACTTGAGTCATACAAGCCTGGAAGGAAATGGTCTTTTTCTCATAGAGTAAGTCAATAATCATTTTAGGAGCAATGGTAGTAGAATAGACAGTGTCTATAAATGAGAGATAAGCCAGGAACAAGTACATGGGGGAGTCCAGGGACTGGCTGGCCACAATGGTCACCATGATGAGCAGGTTGCCCGTTAGTGTCACAATATAGATGAGCAAGAATGTGACAAAGAGAATTTTTTGCCCCTCGGGATTCTGGGTGAGACCCAGGAGGATAAACTCAGTTACATTGTTCCTATTTTCCATGGCTTCTGCTGAATGCTGAGCTTGGGTAGCGCCTGCAAACACGAGAGCCAATAGTGAGCTGGAGGTGACGCGGAGCTTTACGATGTAAATAGGGCACTCTCCTCAACGATGTCCCTTCCTGGCAGCCTCACACAGCCAGGCCCACTAGAAAATGTGAGTCCTGCAGGCCTGAAAGAAAATGACCTTCTCACAAAGTTAACAGTCATTTTGGGAGCAACAGCAGTGAAATAGGCACTATGTATAAATGATAAATCGGCCAGAGAAAAAGTACATGGGAGAGCCCAGCCCAGGGCCTAACAAATATCAAGAACACTGCCTTTTCCAGAATATCCTTCATGAAGACTACACGTTTGCATTATATTTTTTTTCTTTAAGGCCTTTGACCCTCTGAGATCTACCACGGAAACAAATCATGGGTAATGATGTCACGCATATTTATGTAAAATAATAAATATTACATACAGGTGGGCAGTGTGATCAAAATGTAATGAATGTTTAAGTTTACAATGATTCTCACTGTAAGACACATTGCCATTAATCCCTCTCAGAACTACCCCCCACCTCGCCACGCTCATCCCGTAGATCTTGACACTTGATGAAACCATCCTCGGGTCCCCTGTGGGATCCTTAGTTGTGCCGTCTGGCTGCCTCAATGACTTGAATCACACCACCACGCCCCGTTTACTCTTCATATATATTTTGACTCAGAGGAAAAGCCAGAAATGGATGATGCCAGATCTGATGAATAAAAAGGATAATTGTACACCAATATGTTTTTATTTGACAGAAATGTCCCTAAACATTTTATTTAGGATAGCAAGGTAGCATGAAAAGATCCACAAAAGAAGACTCCCAGAATGACTTTCTTATTGGAAATGTCATACCTTCTTCAGATGTGTTTTTCTCTATTCTTATGACTGAGAACTTTATTGGAAATGACATGATAACATTTTTGCTAATAGATCATTTTTATGTTAATCAGAATGATTTAGCTTGTTCTAAAGTGCACGTGAACCATTTTTTCATATTATTAGCTCTTGGCTGTCTGAGTTCATGCTGAATATTAGACATTCACTCTCATTTGAGTCAGAAAAACCAGGTTTGGGGTGTTTTTGATGTGAACCAAGATCAAATTTAGATATACAGTGTGTAACTTCAAATCATCAAGATTGTTTTAATTATGCTCCATGTTGTACTGACATTTCTTGATGGTCATTTGTGAAAGCCAGGAGATAATTCTAACTTTTGCACTTCTAGGGAAGCAAGCTACACTCAAGCGTCTGGTCCAAGAATGAGTCAAATTGTGGGCAGGAAGAAAATAAGACATGACTGAGAGCAGGCAGGTAGAAACCAGCAAGGCCCATACACTCAATGACTTATGCTTTGAAATTAGCAAACAGCATTTTTTCAGGATTAGAGGCATATACCTGAATGAATTAAGAATAGAGAAGTTTCAGATGCCCTGAGCTGTCAAGCAAGAGGTAGGCTAAAGGGTAATTTAAGACCAGCACCAGCACTCGCTTCTAGGAATCTTTATACTTCTAAATCAAAGAAAAATGCAAAACAATGATTATAAATTATAGTGAAAATCAATAGCAAAGACTAGCTATCTAAAGAAGGAGCTCCGTCTTTGGGGCTTCTGATGTTTTATATATACACAACGTAATATTTCCACTCTCAATTGTGAATCTGTATTTGCATTTATACTGGAACTTTAATATTCACCATAAACAGCAACTTTCTGAGAACTTAGAGAAAATTTCCAGTACAATAGTTTCTCTCGTCACCTGCCAAGTATTTGCAACATTTATTTGTTCAAAGCATCGTAAGAACTCAGTAAATATTTTACTACTAAAAGTATTCTTAAGAACATTATTATTATCCTAAACTATTAAGATTATTGATTTTTCTGAATGGAATAAATCTCTAAACTTTATCCATATTGTATTTCATGTAAAAAGAAATATGTTTGACTTAAATATTTGTGATATTCTCAAATTCTTCAACATATTCAAAGACAACAACTGAATCATTAAGGAATTCTAAAAATGTGAATTTATGCTAGGTATTCCACAAAAGCAATGAAAAAATGGTAAAGAGAGTACATCTATAATATGCTGATATAAGATTATGATATATTAATAAAACCACACGTAGTATGTGAAATGTACAATACTGAGAGACATTTCCAGTCTCCAAGATATTGGAAATTAGAGATTCTGGAATTTCGAGTTTCAATCCAGGAATTTTTGAAGCATATGGTAATAGCCTATGCTTGAGTATGTTTTTGTATGACTTTTATAATAAAAACTATTTTCTACGGAAACAGCTTATCGCTCATTTTAAAGATGAGCAATAAACACAGAAGTGATGCAGTCAAAATTTGAGCTTTTAATAAAAACAAATCAGCTCCTCAGATTTTTTTAAAACAAGATAAATGCTAAATGTATCACAGCTTTTTTGCTGGTCAGTCCCTTCACTGTCCAATAAAACTGCTGCCTGTGACACCTGCTAGGCACGCTAGAAATATAATTGCTTTGCCTCAATTGCAGCCTGTCCAGCAAGCTACACTAAAACTAAAAAACAGTCTGGAAGGATGAAGTCCAGAAAAATGTGGGAAAAACACGTTCTAACGTGAGAGCAGAGTGGACATCTGAGAACAATACAGAGAAGCAGTAATTGGAGCGCATGGGCTGCCCATCTCCCAGCAGTCTGTGACAGATTTCTTTTGCTTATAATTTGCGAGATTTACACTGCTATCGTACTTGCGTTATTTACAATAGCACCGAGGTAGAAACAATCTAATGTCCACCAAATACTGAATGGAGAAATATATTATGTTATACTCATACAATTCATACAATTCAGTCTTATAAAGGAATGAAATTCTGATATATGTTACAACATGGATAAACCTCGGAGACATTTTAAGCTATCAAATAAGCCCCAGAGGGACAGATATGTTATGATCTCACTTTTATATGGTGCCTAGAACAACCTTATTCATGGAGAAAGAAAATACAGCCGGGACTGGGAAGGTGAAGGGATGAGGAGATATTATTGAAGGGGTACCTGTCTTAACACAATTAAAAAATGGAAATAAACATCTACACAGAATCAGAACATTTTGATATAATATATGTAAATTGACAATTTATAAAAATAATTATCATTCTCTAAATTATATAAAACATAGTTTATAGTATAAAAATTTTAAGAAAATGTGCATGTCATATTATATGGTTATATTGTACCATGTGTTTTCTCTATTTTTTGTACATTTTTAAACAACTCTAACATAAATTTGAAGAAACTTATCACCACTACATTCCAGTCATTTTTTACAAAATAGATCAAATGCATGGGCTATCTCATCTTTGGTTCTGTCGCAAAACTTTTCATACAACTTACAAATCTGCTTCTTAAGGAAGATACGTAATTCATTCTAAGTAATTCTGACTTGCCCTATTAGAAGTGGAGAGTGTTTGTAAATATTTTACCTGGTTATTCTATTTCTTCTCTGGCCCCTTGTTCCAACCCAAGCGATTTCTCTCTGGTCCTGCAAGGTGATGGTTTAGTGTGATGGAGATAACTTAGGATGGCCACTGTATCAGTGCAGATGTGGCTGCAAAGGAAAGATGACAGCGTACTCAGCCACTAAAGCTGTAAATGCTTTGTCACACGAAAGTCTATCTCCCTTAGTCCACACAGGTATATCCGTCTTCTCTTACCATCGAAACATTTTACAGGTTAAACCGAATTTATCCAGAGTCGGCTTCAAGCAGCTGATATGTGTGCTGTAGCGTCACGGTTGAAAGCTATCACTGAGAGTATGTATCAAGAATCAAACATTTAAAGCTTCACTGCCTTGTTTGCCGGCCAAATTAACTGAACGAATCTGTTGGCGGTCAGGAATCCACAATACTGGATAATCTATGAAATGGACTTTGCTTTGGCTATTTCTAAAGCATTCACACTACCACCTTAACCTGGTTCATATCAAGAATGGTAATGGTTTTTATTTTACATCTAGATGGAAATATTAATACCTAAGGCAAATTAATCTCCCAGGTGAGAGAAGATGTGACTGGACACTTAATCAACAATAAATCAAAAGTATTTCACTGAGATGTTCAAACTGTTGTCCCCAAGGATGCGTGTTCCAAATTAAATCCACCAAGGAATCATGCTCAAGGGGACACATCCCTTCTACGTGATCTTTCCAATGTGATCTGCATTTTTCAGAGAATTCCCTTGCACAATCACCTTAGAATAATTACATGAAAAAACCAGCAATCTAACAAACAGCAAGTCACCTATTAAAAATGAAGACCAAAGGTTGCATGAATAAGAATATTTTGTTTCCAATTAATCAACATGTATTTGGTACTCCTGGATCCAAGAAAACACATGCATGAAAGAAAAGCTGAAGAGTTTTTGTAGGGCAAACATATTTACAGAGAATGGTAGAAGGTCATTGCAAATCAATTTAGTGAAAGTTTCCATCCAACTCAGGAGAAATAATATCCAACTGTTAAATCCAATTCAAAACAAAATAACCCTTATCAAAAGGAAATACAGAAACAAGTAATTAGGACCAATAACTTTAAAGATATTATGATAAAGCAATATACAGAAAAATTATACAAATGAAATCCAGAAATATTTGACCCTTATTATTCAGATGTCTTTTATATAACACTAGAAGTTCTTTAAATCCAAATCTCTCTACTGTCTCCAAGCACCATACAGTAACTACCACACGTATAAAATATCACATAGAACGAATGCGTGCCAAGTATCAAGGATGCTAAGAGCAGAATTTATGAACTTCGAATTACTTCCATATAGAGAAATAAACATCACCTGGATAGACTAGGGAAGGAAGCTGAAGAGACTTCAGAGGAGAGGAAAGAAGAAAGCCCAGGGGCTGGAGCGCAGCCAGAAAAGATTTTCTGCAATATAAATGAAGGGGTTTTTGCCCTTACTAGTTCTCAAGGAGCCGTGAGGAAACGAGGGTAACTACTCTCCGATTTAACCTCACTAAATGCCATTTGGTAAGCTAGAGCTCTGGCTACTGTCCGTGTGATACGTGTATTCATGTTAAATGAATATTTTATTATGTAACAAAGATACTTCATTTAGGTGATTTAATTCACACATGAGAAGAGGTAGTTTCAGAATTATTATTCCCAATTTACAAAGAACTAAATTGAAACTGATGGAGATTTACTAGTACGTATTTTTAGGGTACACATCTTAGAGTTTCAGCTACAAGATCTGAGTCCAGATCAACTTCCAGTTCTACTTTCTTCAAATAAAAAGCAGCTCTTCCTATGTGTACGGCTGTAGACAAGGGATTTATATGTAGTCTTAGTGATTCCCTTTGTCCTTGGGGGAAGGTAATGTCAAATATGTTGTAGACTTTTCTCACATGTAGCAGCACTGTCCTACGTACACAGAAAATATCAGTCCTTATTGTACACGACACTCTGTGCCTCCTTTCTGACTGTGCACTCCCAAATTACGTTTCTCACAAAACATTTCCTCGCCGGTTATCTGGAGTTGTTTCTCGCACAAACTGAACGTACACTAACGCCTGATCCTGGCGAGCCTGTCTTTTAGGAGAGATATTGTCTTCTAGGTTATTCGCGGATGTCTCAAATTCACTAGAAACATCCTTTTCTCCCAAAGCCTAGTCCTGGAAGATGATATAATCAGCATTTAAACAGTTAAAAGTGATCAAGTTTTCAATTGCTGCTGAGAACTAAACATTTCCAGAGGCACCAGATTAAGTGGGTTGTCGTTCGCCTTGTGGGATGGTTGTTACAAGGTAGAGGTTTGCCGGAAATAAGAGTAGGAAAAATAGTGAGAAAATATCATTTCTACTCGACAGAAAGGAGCATTCAAAGAGGTAAGCTACAGTCAATAACTGTGTTTTAGCAGCCACACTGTTGCTCAGAGACACAGTGAGCACTTTAGTGGGACAAATTAGAATTTGTCAACAAAAACTTGGAAGACATAAGAACTAAAGTAGGGACATGACTAAACCTGACATTCTCCATAGATGGATTCTCGCTCATTCATAGACAATTTAAAGAAAATATATGAGGTTCCTTTGCATCCATCTTAGATAACCTCTCTGAAGGTCACCACTGCCTGATTATTTCTCATGCTAAAATATAAAATAACCTGAAAGAATGTAGAGTTTTTCTAAAAATTTATAAGATAAATAATAGACTTGATGTACAAGGATACTGGTTTAATATTAAACATTTCACTGAGTGAAAATAATAGGCACTGAGTGAACGGAGTGAAAAAATTACTGTTAAGGACAACTATGTTCCATGCAAATTGCTCTATTCCTTATACATTTTCTCACTTAATGCAGCAAGAGGCATATTTAATGAGTCTGTGTGTCATTTTATGCAAGAAGAAGATGACGCTGGGTGCGGTGGCAGACACCTGTCATCCCAGCACTCTGGGGGGCTGGCGAAGGAGGATCAAAAGTCTGAGCCCAACTTGGGCAATTTAGTGACTTAGCAAGATCCTGTATCTAAATGAAAAATGAAAAAGGGGCTGGGATGCAGCAAAGGCATTGGTTTCAATTCCCAGAATGAAGCAGGAGGAAGGTAAGGTGGGCAGAGGAGGAGGAAGAGAAGAGGGGTAAGAGGAGGAAGAGAAGGAACAAAAGGCAAAGAAAGAAAAAGAAGAAAGAGAGAGAGAGAGAAAGAAAGGAGGGAAGGAAGGAATAAAGAGAAAAGGAAAGAAAGAAAGAGAGGGAGGGAGAGAGGAAGGAAGGAAGGATGGAAGGAAAAGCAGCAGAGGAGGAGGAAGAAGGAGAAGAAGAAACAGGAGGAGGAGAGTGAGGGTGAAGAGAAGAAACTCAGTGAAGTCAAGCCAATGTCAAGTGTCTTAGGTTCCGCCTCCTCCCTTCTTCCCATGTCACAGGGCTCCTTGATAACATGACACAAAACATTGAAACACAGAGCTGATCATAGGTCACACTGTGCTGATTGTCTGGAGCCTGCTTCTCTCATCATTATTTTAGTAGAGGCACTTTATTCCCTTCAGCTTTTCCTCAACCTCCACTTCCCATATTGCTCACATTCTTTTTTTTCTATGTTTTTAATAAAAATTTATCCAAAATTACATGAATGTAAAGGCCATTACATAAGTCTTAATCCTCCTTGTGTCAGGGAAATGCCATCTGATTACCTCCTTCCCACAAGGTATGAGCATCATGAAATTTGGGATGGAATATGATTTAAAAAATTATTAACTGACAGTTAAATTTCAATGAAAATGATACATGGTTGAGAGGAAAATAAACTACTTCATCATAAAGAACATTTGATACTGTTTTGGGGCACACAGGCCCTTGAAGAGCTAAATATTGTTTCATGGGGATTTATCCATTACTGTCCCGCAGTGCTAACACGTATTGTTTGAAAAGTGGCTCTGTGGGCAGCTCAGTTGAAGAAGTTTTAAATTATTTTATCTCCAGTAGTATGTTAGAAAATTCTGTAAACTGGATGCTCAGTGCAACAATAAAAGGGCCTGTTTACATGGAACTTAAATTTCGATGAAGCAGGCATGGATAACTAACAAGGAAATATATAAATAATTTTCTTAGCACAATAATAAGTATGTTGAAGGCAACAGTTATAAGAGGGAGATGCGGAAGATCAGGCCTGGGCATCGATTTCAGTAGTTGTTGGAGTGTTCCTAGAATTTTAGCCAGACTCAAGTTTAAATAGCTACATGATTTTCTACAACACCCTGAAAAGTCAAAGAGAGTACCAGACCAGGGGAGAGAAAAATTTGGTTCTTGGACTTGGCAGGTGGCCAACATAAGTAGTAGTCCTTTTTCTTCATCAATATTGTCAACAGAAGGATCACTGTGTGACCATTCTGCCACCAAACCACACAGTTTCGTTTCAGAGCGAATAATTGAAGACT
>PVJO010023313.1:0-26352 GCA_004026905.1 Hystrix cristata | reverse complement strand
ACCAAGATGTATCATGTACAGGTACAAAATAACCATGTTGATTATGATCATTATGTATACAATGTACCAATATATGTTCTTGGTAAAAATAATAAAAAAATTAAAAATATAAAATAAAATGCCTGTTTCTAGGTGTGGTGGTATACACCTGTAGTCCCAGCACCCGAGAGGCTGAGGCAGGAGGATCGCCAAGAGTTCAAGGTCAGCCAGGGGTGCATGGTGGGTTCAAGGCCAGCCTGAAGTACATAGCAAGCTCCTGTCTCCAAAAAAAAAAAAGAAAGAAAAAAAAGCACATGCACACCAGACGCCTGGTGAGCCCCAGCAGCCTTCAGGGCACTGGAAAGGGCGTCTCACTCACTCCACCACAAGGAAAACAAAACCCTTTCAAATAGGCTTTTTGTCAACTTTAGCACACGCCTAGTCACTTTTGGGTTTTTGCTTTCCACCGTTTTCTTTTTTTTAGCCCATTTTTTATCTCCAGAGGCACAATTTTTCTAAATGAACAAAATAAACAAGCCTGTGAGAGGTCAACTCGGCAGCAGGCTGTGGGCCGGGCAGCAGGGGACTGGAAGGGCTTTTGTGGAGCCGATAAAGTCATCTCTGTGGTTTTGAACCAGGAAAGAGCCTGAGCCTGCCAGCCAGATGAACAGCATCCCGCAGCCAGGCTGTCCTGCAAAGCGCCAGGGCGTGTCATGAGGCTGTGGACTGCGGCTTGCTGTGGCTGGGACCCGTCGGCCCCACAGCAACCTGGCTGGCTCCCGAGAAGCTCTCTGCCCCGAACGAGGGCTCTGGCTTCTGTTGGGTCATGGATGCTTCTAGAAGGGGCTCTCCAGGGACAAGGCAGGCCAGCGGGGATCAGAACCCCAGATGGCTTGGCTGAGCCACCTGCAGTGACATACGGTTTGTAATCACAGAACCTCGGCAGCTGGTGGCATCGATGCGACTTGCACACCAGACATCAGCATCCTTGCGTATAAGAGGCTGGGGGTGCTGGCTCATTCCTGTGAGCCCCGCATTTGGGAGGCCGAGGCAGCAGGATCGCTGAGACTGAGGCCAAACTGGGCTATCCAGAGTTCAAGGCCAGCCTGGACTATATGTATAGTAAGACCTTGTCTCAAAAAAGCAAAATTTAAAAACAATGTAATGATGCTGTTTGCCCCACTAGATGGCACACGGGCATGGCATTCTCCCCAGGTGGAAAGAGGAGGTATCAGGGAAGAGGAGCCCATAAGGCCGAGAGACTGTGTCCCCAAGTCTCAGGTGGGACCTGGTTACAGAAGCCTTGGCTCAGGCGAGCCTAGGACACTGGGGCCCAGGTCATCTCCCTGAGGGTGAGGGCCTGCTGGGGGCCTGCTAGGGTGCCACACACTTCCTGTTCCATTTCTGGTGACAGGAAGAGAAGCTTCAAGGGCTCCTTCAGACACCCTACAACGTTCTGAGGGCCTGAGCATGGGGGTCTGGGTCTGGACCTTGGGTTTTGGGCTCCCAGCACCCCCAAATCAACCTAACCCTGACCCTGACCTGGAAGGCATCACTGCATTGAGCATGTGCAACTTCCTCTGTGCTCCATGTGGGCAGAGAGAGGGCTGGAGGGAGGGGTGCTGCTTGCAGTGCTGGCCACATAGGTGGTGGGTAGACAGAGCTATAAAACCCACTGTCCCCACCGCTTTCAGAGACGAGTGGCCTGCATTGGCAATGATTCCAGCAGACTCTTCGGTAAAGGGCCAATCAAGAAACGAATGCTCCCCACTGGCCTAACAATTCCCAGCTTCACAGAACACAGAGCCCCGCCGGCATCTGCAGTCAATGACAGCACCTCTCCTCCCTCTGGGAATAATTCATTCATTCAGCAGCTCTTTCTTCCTCATCTGGCTTTGGACAGGCACCACACAACATGTTGATTCTCTTTCTTTACAAATAAAAAATAAGTGCAGTCAAGCGTAAGCAAACAGAAAGCATATGAGCAAATGAATTTACAATCATAAGCTGTGATCAAAGCCAAAAAGGCACAGGGTTTATTGTAAGCCCGCAGGAAGCGACTGGATGGGACTCCTGTGATGTCCCCAAGGAATCGCCTGTATGTGGAGAGAGCAGATAGGACGCCGAAGATGAGGGGTTCCCATGCATTCCCAAACCCAAACATACTTATGAAGCACATCAGATGCTGTGCTGTGTATTGGGAGTTTGAAAATGAAAATATTCAGGCCTGTAATCCCAGCACTTGAGAGGCTGAAGCAGGAGGGTCACTATGAGTTTGAGGCCAGCCTGAGCTACATAGCAACACCCTGTCTCAAAGCAAAACAAAACAAAAAAATGAATAAATGAAAAGAGAAGATATACAGATGTCCAATAAGCACATGAAAAGATGGTCAGCATCACAACTCATTAGGAAAACGTGAACCAAGACAAGACACTACCACCCATCTGCTAGGAAAAAGGAAAAGAAAGGACGTTTCAGAAGTGGGGGAACTGGAGGCCTTGTACGCTGCGGGGGATAGAAAATGTTGCCGCCAGTGAAGAAAACAATCTGGCGGGTCCTTAAAATGCTACACACACAGCACCAGCGTACACTAGCTCTTAGGTCAGCTGTGACAGGCGCCACCGACGGGGGGCTGTAAGACTTACTATATGGTTTTGAGTGGGCTTGAATGTCTGTGTTCTGATAAAGGTCTAACCTTCCCGGTGAGGGTTAGGGTGCCTGCTCCTCCAAGGTCTGGCTAACCTTGCAGGAAGAGTTTTACTGTCAACAAAGAATTTACTTTGATATGCACTCTGGAGAAGTCCCGGCTCCTGGCCAGACCCGGGGTGAAGGCCTGAGATAAAGTTGAGTGCCCACTTCCTAGAGGGACATTCCGTTGTCAGAATATAGATAAGCATGGGCGCAACACCCAGGTGCTCTCTCTCCCCTGCCAAGGTTGCTGATGATATTCTTGCTTGCGATGCTTTCGCTCGTGTAGCTGATGATAATTTCTTTCGCTGGCATAGCTGACGATTCTTTCTGTGTGAGGGCTGCTGCTCTTTGTCGCACCTCCACAACGACTGCCGTTTTCTCCTTCTCGCGCCCCATGTGACTGCTGCTTCTCTCAGCAAAAGTTAAAATCTGTCTGAACGAACTCCCGTGCTGCGGATTGCCAGAGATCGAAATGGCGGATTGGGGGTATGATTTCCTAGACTTTCTTTCTTTTTCTCTTACTTTCTTTATTGTTATTAAACCACTTAATTGATCTTTGTGAGTGGTGTCTTGTCTCCTTCCTCATGAATTGAGCCCAAAGACAGTTAAGTCCGTGCATGGTGGCAGCAAGCATTTACTCTTTACTATTACAAAGTAGTAGTAGTTGCTATGCCTCCGCAGGCCTGGATGGCAGGGCTGTTTCCTCTACCTGCACCTTGGCCAGCAAACCAGTTCCCCTGAAGCTGAAGTCCCGGCTGTAGGAGAAAAACTCACCAGGCCAGGCTGCTCCGTAGCTGTGGCTTCCTCTGCCACTGAAGTGGTTTCTTCCACCCGGAAGTGCAGTGTTCCGGCAGCTGCCAGATCTGGGGGTCCCCCTCCTCCTGAGGGGTGGTTAACCCGGAAAAGAAAGGCTTAGTCGAGCAGGCACTGGGCAGAGGACACAGGCTGCCGTGTGGCTCAGAGCGCTGAGGGCTCCATAGAAATCAGAAGACAAATGTATCTGATCAATGACACCCAGGCCAGTACATCCCTGCAGGGACCGGTCAGACCCCAGGCGGGCAGGGACCAGGGCCAGCTGCCAGTGACAAGTAGCTCAGGAGCCCAACACAGGAAACTGGACAAGACCTGGGCCCAGGAAGGAGACAGGGACAGGGCGCTTTAGGGTAAGCAAGAGCTGAAGTGAGGAGCGAGACAGAAGGGAAGCGTCACTGGGCAGTTTAGTCCAGCGTTCGCTCCCTGGGAACCAAACCCACAGCTTCCCGGGGCAGGGCAGGCCGGCAGGACCAGATTTGTGCTTCTGCATGCGGTGCTGGCTGGCAATCTCTACCCTGAGCCCCGCCCCAGACTCTAAAGCACTGGCCTCTGGGTTGGCTCCCTTCGGAGCTGGGTGTGGTGGTACATGGCTTTAATCCCAGCACTCAGGCGGAGACAGGAGGATCAGAAGTCCCAGTCCTACCTGGGCAATTTACTGAAACTTAGAAGGTAGCTGATAAACATCTCCTGAGTGAACAAATGAAGGAATGCATGTTCACGTGTGACTATTGTCCCTCGCTCACCCCCACTGTTGAAAAGGCTGCACAAGGCCTGGCCACTGGGGGCAGGGGCTGCTGTCGCTGGCTGCTCTGGCCATACCTGCTCCTGGGCTATAGTCCTATGGACAGAGCCTTCCTGCCCAGGAAGCACCGCGCTGGGCAGATTCAGTGGGGACAGTGACCTCCAGTGGTCAATTGGAGCCATGTAGGAACACAACATAGCAGAGGGAAGTGCAACCCGGTTTACCTTCTGCTTTAACACAGTTTCCCTTTCAGCAGGAGAGTCCTCTTGCCTTTTCTTCTACCCCCCAACCCCCAAAGCTGACAAAATTCAGGTGTTTAGAGCTATAAAGAGATTCCTTGCAATGGGAAAACTGCAGAGCAATGAAGTCTTGTGCCCAAGGTCTGCCCCTGTCTCTCTCAGACACAGAGCAGGCACCAGAAGCCTGCAGGCTGGGACAGAACAGACCACTTCTGCTTCCAGCCCCTCGCTCCCTAGTGGTGTTCCCAGAGCCTCAGACTCACTAGTGGCATCTGAAAGGACAGCCAGGCACAGGGCAACCCCTCTTCTTGTTGCCCCAGTCCCATTCCCTTCTAGCCACTCAATACAGACAGTGGCACTGCCGGAGACACCTGGAAACAAAGCCCATCCAATGACCCTGCGGGCGGTGGGCCACGTGCAAGGGACGCTGCCCGCCTCAGGGCCAGGCTCCTGTGCAAGCTCCCATGACCAGCTAACCACACAGACGGAAGCAGGTATTTCATGCCATGACACTGGGGTGGTATCGCTCGTCTTTATTGCTAATTCTGCCCTTTATACCAAGGGTAAAGCTGATGAACAAACGCACACCTCAGGCCACAGTTGCCTGCATCCTGCCCCATGGCTCCCACTATCAGTGCAGAGAGACAGATGTGCAAAACCACACTGCTGCTGCCCCAGATGTGGCCAGGAAGCATCTGCTCACTGAGAACAGGGTGCAGGATCGTCACGGGTGTGCACAGGCATCGGCCAGACTGCCTCGCGCCAGCCACAGGGGAAGGTGTGGGTCCTGCGCAGTCCCTTCCAGCGGCACAGGAGGGTGGTGTTTCTGTGTCCACCGGCAGTGTGGCAAAGATCACCAAGAAAAAGGTTCCAGCTGGAGACACTGTGGCCTGGACACACACGTCCTCCTGTACTTCTGAGTCTTGGTTGAGCACCAGAATCCCTTGGGGGGTTCAGTTATTGACAACATGCCCGGACTAGTGAGACCAGACCCTCCCTTCCAGAGGGCGCCCAGTTACGGACACGTGCCAGCTCCTGGTGACTTCAGGGTGCCAACCTCCCCCCAAGAACATGGCCCACACCAGCACTGTGACGCACATGGGCTGCTCACCTCTCACAAATTAGCCTGTTTACCATCTTCCCTTCTGAGAGGGAAGGAAGGACCCTCTTGGGTTCCTGCCTTTGACCGCCAGGCTCAGCATGTTCATGCGTCACAACGCCAGGTACACGCACCTCTTCTAACGGGGAGGAGGCCACTCTGCCCTAAAATTGGGGTTCAACCTGGTCGCCACAGGAAGACTACACAGCGTGTGATCACCTTGCAAATCCAGCCCTCAACTCTGATATTGCTGACATGGTCTCCCTGGAGCTCAAATCAAAGACACAAACATTCAATGCTAAGTTTTGTTCTATGTGATTTTTTTTTTTCCTTTTTCCTCAGAAAAGCTGACCTAAAAGGCTGCCAGGCATGGTGGCACATAGCTATAATCCCAGCGCTTAGGAAGCTGAGGCAGGAGAGTCACTATGAGTTTGAGACCAGCCTGGGCTATATAGTGAGTTCAAGACCAGCCTGGACTACATGGTGAGACCCTGTTCCCCCACCCCCCCAAAAAAATTCTTTAGAAAAAAATTAAAAGCTAATCTATTCAGGTAAGTAAAATCTCAGGATGCCTTAAAAACACACACACACACACACACACACACAAAAATGCTAAAAGCAAATATGCTACAATCAGTGATGAGATTGTGGGTGAGTCCCACCTCCAGATTCCATTTCTTTTTGCTTTACTGTAGTTTACTAACTCTCCAGAATGAGCATTATTACCTTTAAAATCGAAAAACAAATATAACAAAGTTCTGAAGTTTAATCACTAATTAGAAGGTAAATCTAGTAATCACTTGGAGGCCCCTGATTCACGGCACCATCTCGGCCCACCACGTCCTTGCCCTCAGTCTGAAGTGAGAGGCCCCACCCCTCTCAGGGACCTCCACGCCCTGGTGCTGCAGGGTCAGGAGGCACCAGACGGCGCAGACGGCTCCAATCTCAGGAGCTCCCGATCCCCATGTGCCTTGGGCGAACGGGAGCCACACGCTTCTGCAGAAAAGGCCTCCACAGGCTCAATCTCCAAGCACCCATTCTGCCCGCCTGATGCCGCCTGGGGCCCCCGGCATCTTCACTCCTTAGCTGCACATGCAGGTGGGGCACCCAGGCACGGCAGCCTCCGAGCAGAGGCCTACGTCCTGTCAGGAGTCCAGGCTTTGGGGGCCTCCTCTGTTTTCATCAAGTCTGGGCCGTTTTAGCTCTGGAGGGCTATCCTGAGGGTCTCCGGGCATCTCTGAAACATCAACAAACATGAGGTTGGCAAATGAACTGTGTATGTTAAGAGCTAACACTCGAGCTGGGCATAGTGGTGCACACCTGTAATCCCAGGACTGAGGAGGCTGAGGCAGGAGGATCACTGTGAGTTTGAGGTCAGCCTGGGCTACATAGTGAGTTCAAAACCAGCCTGAACTGCATAGTGAGACCTTGTCTCAAGGGGTGGTGAGTGGGTGCACTGACATTTAACATTTAAACCAGGTGAGGTGACCCGTGCCTGTAATCTCAGCACCCCAAGAGCCTGAGACAAGAGGATCAAAAGTCTGAGCCCAGCCTGGGTGAATTAGTGACTTAGAAAAAGTGTTTAAAGGGCTAGGGATGTAGTTCAGTATAAAGGCCCTAGACTCAATCCCCAGTATTGAGAGAGGAGAAAAAACTGCCATTTACAGAATGCAGCACCAAGACAAGGAAGAACACTGCCTGGCAAGATCCCACCGTGCAAGGAACAGACCTACACTGCTGGTTCTCAGCTGGGGTGTCCAGCCTGTCCAGGGACAACAGGCGATGACTCTGATACTGGAAAATGTCAAGAAGGCAAGCGGTGGCAGTCCGGGATCCTGCTACGCAACCCAACACCCACCAACAGCCAGGACGGGTCCCCACAGCAAAGCCCTGGCTGGCGCAAACAGCACTCTTGGGTCAGGACACTCAGTTCACAGCCGGACCACACCGAGCCACACCCCGTCCTCGCGTCCCCAGCCGGGTTCACAAGCACCGGTCTGCTGTCGGGGCATAAACCAGCAGCCAGTGCGGGAGCTCCAAGATCTACCAAGATGCATCCTTGATTTCCCTGAACTGATGGAAATTAGGCGGTAATAACAATGTAATTAATTGTTAAATTAGGAGGTAAAAGAACAAAAGAGAAGATATTCTATCTTCAATTACACCAAGCCGGCCAGGCCTGGTGGTGCATGCCTGTAATCCCAGCGCTCAGGAGGCTGAGGCAGGAGGATCGCTGCCAGGTTCAAAGCCAGCCTGGGCCACACAGTGAGTTCAAGGCCAGGTGAACTACACAGTGAGACCCTGTCTCAAAAAACAAAACGAACAACAACAACAACAACAATAATACTATTAAGCCAATAACGTTGTCACTTACCTGATAGGATTTCTTCTGTAGAAGAGGTGGAAACTATGCTGGCTGGTACAGAATTTGGTGGACTCTCTGTCTTCAAGGGTATTAAATTTATTCTCCTTGATTAAAAAATAATAAAGGGGTGGATGGCTCCTTAGTGTCACGGAAATTGTTTATGTATGATACTAAGTTTGAAAACTACCGAAGGAAATACTTAAATGTCTCAGCTGGTGCTATCACGCCAGTTAATGATGATGTGCTCACTTACTCAGTGAGTGAAGGTTAAGTCTGACCACCACATTTATTTAGAATGGCCAAGTGAAATAGAAACCAGGCTGACACAGGAGGATCCACATGGTTCGAGGTCAGCTTGGGGTGCATAGTGAATTCAAAGCCAGCCTTGAATTACAAAGTAAGACCCTATCTCAAAACAAAGGAAAAAAAAAAAAAAGAACCGACAAAGAGAAACATGAAAATAAACACTGGCAAGGTGCAGAAGTTAGAGGTTTAAAGAGCCCAGCATCGCCCCTGAACTGCAGTACGAGTCTGCCAATAGTCACTTAGCAACAGACAGTGTGGAAGGAGGCGAGCGTTCCTCCTGCCTCGGCCACCCCACCCTCAGTACACCCCTCTCAGCATATCTGGAAGGTCAAAGCTGGGGACCCAGCAGAGGTCTGCAGGCAGGAAGTGATATCCTTGGATCTGACACCAAGCCACTGACGCGTGGCCTTTCACCTGGAGCAGCTAGAGCGTTCATTCTAGTGACAATTTCCCACCCTGTCAGATGTCCTTACCGGGGGGTGGTCTTGCCCCAGGCCTGCAGCGTGTTCAGAGTGACTCTGCGGGACGGGGGGCCCTTCGAGTGCTGACCGCCAAGCTGCTGTGTTGCCTCCTCAGGAGGCCCCGGCAAGGGGCCTTTGGTAGCAGGAGTTGTTGAGGGAGTGTCCTTGACAGTGGCTGGGGCTGGGGCCTGTCCCACTGGCGAGGGGGTTGTGGAAGGGCTGCTGGGATCCTGGCCTTGGGAGGTGGGGGTCCCCTCCGTGGGTCTAGGCCCTGGCGAAGACCCCTGGTGCGTGTGACTCTTCGCTCTCTTTGCTGTGTCTGGAGTCCTCACATTCAACACCGGCTTCTCTTTCAAAGGGACACCAAGTTCGTCTTTCTCAAATGTCACAAAGGAGCAATACCCATCCGTGGATGAGATGGCCAGGAAAGCCCCGTCGCTGGACCTGTGTTCCCAAAGCAGGAAAATGTAAGAGCCCTTCCTGAAGTCTGTGGCCTACAGCACCCTGATGACCTAGTTGGAAAACAGGAGTTCAAGAGATCTTGAGCTTTCTGGAAGATGAAGGTAAAAGCCAGGACAGCACAATGGGACCAGGGACAGCAGACTCCTTACGCATGTAGCATCCTTGCCCAGCCTCGCCTCAGCTTCCCAAGGCACCAACCGCAACCCAGCAGTGTCCATCCAAATCAGGAAGGGTGATCTTTTCCCAAGATAAAAAAAAATTAAAACATGGGGAAAAAAGCTATGAAGAAGGGCCAGGGATTTAGCTCAGTGGTTAGAGTGCTTGCCTTGTAAGCACAAGGCTCTGAGTTCGATCCCCAGCACCAAAAAACAAAAAACAAAAAAAGCTGTGAAGAGCAAGAAATAGATGGCAAGGGACCAGGCCTCAGCTAGAGCACGAGCAGGACCAGGCACAGAGGCCAAATCAGAGGCCAGAGCGTGGCGCGGAAGTGCAGGGTGTGGGGTGCACCTGGGACGGGCCAGGCAGACGAGGGCTTCCTCCAGAGGGCCTGGCGCCCCCACAGCGAGCAGCCACCCCTGGGCCTCCGCTCCATGTACCCAAATTCGATTCATCCCACGGAGCAACCGAAATGGCATGAAAAGCCACCGCTGCTAATCTAGGAAGCAGCACCACCGCAAACGTGAAACGGCCTCTCTGTGGACGCCTGTGTAATCAGTAAACAGAGCCAGAGCCACCTTTAGAACGGAAGTGCTCGAGCCCTGGGTCGGCCCGGGAAACGCCACTCACCAGGAAATGTCACTGAGGGTGTGGTAGTGGATGTTGGACACGTAGCCGAAGGGGAACGGCTGCTGGGTGTCATAGAGCAGCACGGAGTCCTCGGAGGCCACTGCAAACACCAGGCGATAGGGCAGGCGTACCAGCTGCCCGGCCAGCTCCTGCGCGGCTTTATCTGCAGAGGAGACAATAAAGGAAAGCAGCCGTGACCAAGTCCCCAAGGGAAACGATGAGCTCCCCCAGAGCCTCTCCCTCTCCCAGGGGGACGTAACCCAAAACTAGTGCGCTACGTGCGTTACGAAGAATACAGTGCTTCAGGTTTATGTATAAATATATTAATAAAAGAACCACACGGGGGCCAGTGAGGACAGTGTGTCTGGAACTAAGAATCATGGGCAGGGAGGTCCAAAAAAAATGAGAAGAGAGTTGGGCATGGTCATGTATGCCTGTAATCCCAGCACTCAGGAGGCTGAGGCAGGAAAATCACCTTGAGTTCAAGGCTAGCCTGGGTTACATAGCAAAACCCTGTCTCAAAAAACAAAACAAAAAATAAACAAAAGGAGAAAGAAATTATCCTTATAGGTTACTTTCTGGCAAGGAAAAACAGAAACATTCTATCAAGTGATGTTTTACTGCTTTGTTGAGTTAATCATATTTATTAAGGATGAATATGTTAAAAATAGTTTCTGCCTCCAGCCATGGAGAAATGGACCAAATTTACCCTCTGTGACAGCTACTCTGGATTGTCAACTTGACTGGCTTGAGAGCCACCTGGAGAGTAGTAAAGCCCACTCTGGATGTGTCTGGGTGGGCTGTGGAGGCAGGACCTGGGTACTCTATCTGGTCCTAGACTCCCTCCTCTCTGGTGCTGCCCCCTGCTTTGCTTTGCCACCCTCTTCTGCCATGAAGCTCCATGATGCTCCTTCCCTGGAGCCAGCAGACCATGGACTGAACCCCCTGAACCCCTGAGCCCAGTGAACCTCTACTCCTTTAGGTTGTGGGTGTCTGGTGTTTTGTCCTGGCAATGAGAAGGCTAACACACATTCCCAGCTGAAAAATACTAAAATACCAGGCAAAATACATGAAATGATGGTTTTTGAAGACACTGGCCATCAGGTGATGGCAGATGGTGATTCCTGAGGGATGAAACAAGCACCTTAAGTCCTATAATTGCCTCAACTTACTGTCTGGCACATTTCCAGGCCCTGCAAAGGTAGAGACAGCCAGAGAGGGTCCAGGAGATGCCCAGTTGCAAGATGGAGCTGGGAGCTGGGAAGGCCAAGGTAGCTGGGGTTCGAGAGCAGGAGCACCAGCACTCCAGAGCCTCAGGTCTTGCCTGAGTCTCTAACTGAGTACAGACCAGGGTGCCTGTGGATGCTGCCCGAGGCTGAGGGAATGATCCCTGGAGCTCCTGTTCCATGGAGCCTCGGTGAGAGCACATGGAACAGTTTGCCTACAGAGTGGGGAAAATCAGCCCTCACCAAATGTTGCTGTGATTCTATGGAACAAGACTTAGAAAGCAAGGCCCAAATGAATCAATGTCTCTAACTTAACTGCATCCCAGAAAAAAAACAAAACAAAAAACGAGAATATCTGTAAGAATAAAAATAGCCATCATCCACTAAGGTAAATCACAATGTCAGGTATAGGATCAAAAATTACCAGGCAGGCACAGCAGCAAGACATATTAGTCACAAGAAGGAGGGAAAAAAACTAAAATCAACCTTTTGTACACGGGAACATGCTGAGTTATTGTAACTGTACTGTGTATATCCAAGAAACAAAAGGAACAAGTTAACTAGAGACACAGAATATCAGATTTAATCTCTAGAGACGAAAACTCCAACATCACATAAGGAAAACATGATGGAGGGACCAAGGGATGATCACACAGAAGAGAAGATTAGTGGACGCAGTACACAGCTATAGAAACTTCTGAAATAAAACACCAAGAGAAATAAAACTCAAAAAAGCAGAGTATCAGTAAGCTATAGGACAACGTCACATGGCCTCATGCACACACGTGTAACTGAGTATTAACTATATCTGAAAAAGAGAGAGGAAGACAGAAAAAAACATTTAAAACAAAGGCCAAAATGTCCCAAATCTGATGAAAACCATAATCTCAAAGCTCTAAGAAGTTCAATGAACCCAAGCACAAGAAACATGGAAAAAACTACGCAAAGGCAGGTCAGTCATGTTATTTAAAGCCATTGATACAAAAAAAAAGTCTTCAAAGCAGGCTGAGGGGAGAAAAACAGTTAAAAACCCAGTTCACACATGATTTCACTATACGAAAGTTGATTATGAATGACATTTGACCAGCAGGAAAACAAAACTAGTAGCCAGAGTAGACCACCTTAATTCCCGCACTCAGCAAGTGGGGACTGAGGCGAAAGGAACACAAGTTCGATGCCAACCTGAGCTGCACAGTGAGTTCAAGGCCAACAACAACTGCATAGCAAGACCATGTCTCCAAAAAAAAAGGAAGTAGAGAGTGGAATGTGGTCACCAGAGGCTGGGGAGAATAGAGAAAAGGGAGGGATGGAGAAAGGCCAGTCAACAGGCACAAAGAGATGTAAACACTAGACTATGTATGTCTCAAATTCCATACGGTACCCAACAAATATGTACCATTTTTGACTGTCTATAAAGAGAAAAAAATGGGGCTGGGGACTTAGCTCAGTGATTAGGGTGCTTGCCTTGCAAGCACGAGGCCCTGAGTTCAATCCCCAGCACCACAAAACAAACAAACAAACAAACAAAAAACAAAACAATAAAGAGAAAAAAATAACTGAACCAAATCCACATCCCCCTCCCCAGCCCAAGTGCCTCCACAGCGCAGAACCCCAGAGGGACACGCGTGACCCGCCATGGGTCCCGGTACCTGATTCCACCACCGGCCTCAAGGCAAAGTAGACCGGACAACACCGGACAGCAAGTGTGGCTTTCCCCGGACATGGAAGGTGGGCGACGGGCCTAGGAGAGAACCGAAGCTCAGAGACGGGCATGGCCACCAGGCCAGAGCCAGAGGAAAGACAAACGTTTCCGTCCTTTGCTCTGCTGCTTACCTTTTAAGGTTCTTCCTGGAGAACACGTAGGTGGTGTTGGTGACGTTCTCCCCAGACTCCACACACCCGGCTGGCGGCAGGAGAAGAGGGAGAGGGACAGTCAGTGCTGGGTTCATCCTCACAGCCCCAGGGCCTTCGGGTCTGCTTAGGGAAAGCTCTTTCCCTAATGTGGATCTCTGGACAAGGTTTTTGTGACTGAGGACAAATGCAAGGACTTGTCACTGTCTGGTCCCACTCCTTACTCGAGTGCCACCTCCCCGGCATCTTCACCCAGGGCTCACGGCCCTGGAACCAAGGCAGAAAGAACACGAAGTGAGGCCCGGCCACCAAGCACCTCATCAGAGAATCCACCGAGCCCCACGGACAGAGCCCATGATGCCGTCCGCCGCCCAGCCCCACCTTGCTCATCACCCGCTGAGCCCGGACCTCTGCCACCTGCCACCTCCGGCCTCCCGCAGACCCTTCCTGTGTCCGGGGATGGCGCATGTGACAGCGCCTCCTCGGTCCCCAGCCAGAGCCAGGGCCATGAGGCTGCTGTGCAGCACGCCCGGAAACACTTCCTGTTTCGTGTTCCTATCTCTTGGCACATTATGTACACAGGTAATTTTACGTGTGTTCATTTTATATCTGCTGGGAGGGCAGCAGACAGGATCAGGAGCTTTTTACTATTGCTCTTGTTTGGTTTTGGTTTTTGGTTTTTCTGAGACAGGGTCTCACTATGTAGTCAGGCTGGCCTTGAACTTACAGTGATCCTCCTGCCCCAGCCTCCCAAGTGCTTATGCGCCACCACGCCCGGCACTTTACCATCACTCTTTTGCTTGGCTGACCATCTTCCCATCTCACCCATGTTCCCGCCCCTAATAATCTACTTTAGCAAACCATGGTGGCATATGTGTATTTCCTTCACATTCATATCATTCCAGCCAGCTATAACATGGTCGCACGTGTACCCACATGGTGGGCTTTTCTTCCATCTGTTTCAAGAAATGGGCTATATTTATATTTCTACTTTTCCTTGTTTTGCTTATCTCCATCAGCTACTCAGGAAAGACAACTTGCAAGGCACTAATGCATTCTTTTTTAGTAGCTGCATAGGATTTGCTGGGATAAAGATACCATTCTCCGCTGGGCATGGTGGCACATGTCTATAAGCCCAATATTTAGGCAGGCTGAGGCAGGAGGATCACAAGTCTCAAAATTAAAAAATAAAAAAGGCTGGGTATGGGTGTGTAGCTCAGTAATAAAGACTGGATTCGGTACTGGACGGAGGCACAACCTCTTTAAAAAAGTATTGTTTTGTTTTGGATTTTTTTACCAGTACAAACTAATGGCTGCAATAAACCTGTCTGCCAGTCTTACACAGGATGCATCCCTTTCTCAAGAAACTGCTCAGGTACAGGACCGATGGACCAGACACCCAAGCATTTCACTGGCACCAGACTGCTTTCTGGGGGAACAATCCACATTCCACACTGCAGTGATAGGAATCATTATCTTTTCTTATATTTTTTCTAGTCTGAAGAGATTAAAGAGAGATCCAGGTGTTTAACGCTTTGTTTCCCTATTCCTGAGTATCAGAACTTTTGCCTGGGTCTGCTGAGCATGGACATCTGCTCTCCTACAGGCTGCCTTTTTACAGCCAACATTCGCTTCCCCTTCAGGGCTTATCTTTTCCTCTGTGTTGTTGCTGCCGCTGTTCCTGCTGCCTCGGAGTGTGTCGCCACATGTGGCGCACAGCGGACCCCCCCTCCTCCTTGTGCCACAAGCATCACTTCCGGCGCCATCACCTGCCTTAACTTGGCCTGCTGCTGGCCACACGAAAGTAGGTCACAACCAAACAGGCCTGCTGGCTCTTCTAAAAACACCTGTGCTCCAATCTTGCTTAGGTCCTCCCCGTGCCTAGAATGTCCCCCCCCCCGCCATGCCTAGAATGTCCCCCTCTGTGCCTAGAATGTCCCCTAGGTTTTCTTGGAAGAGTTTTATGTTTTTATATTTATACTTAACCACTGAATTCACCTGGCCCCCAGCACTTTTTATTTTTTATTCTGAGACAGGGTCTCGCCAAGTTGACAAGGCGGGTCTGGAATCTGTGAATGTTGCCTCAGCCTTCCAAGTAGCTAGGACGACAGGCATGCACCGTGGTACTGGGCTGCAATTTATTTTTATGCATCAACTAGGGGTCTCTATAGCTGACTACTTCAGTACCATTCCTTTGATAATGTATTCTTCCCACTGAAATAACACCTGAGGTCACGTGCTACTTACTTCACATCCTAAAGCTGATTTCTGGGTTCCTGGTGCAGACCCTCTAACTGACTCGTCTATCCGAGTACCACACTGACTTGAAAACAGTAGAACGCTGGTATTTCCTGGCATCTGGTTTGGCAACTGCCCTGTCAAATATTCTTTCCTTTTTTTCCCCCTATACTTTCTCAAGCTATTCTTCAGCATTTATTCTAAAGTAAAATTTCATCTAATTAAAACGATGAAAAAAAATAAAACAAACAATGACCTCTAATGGGACTCAAATTAGAAAATAAATTAGTATGCTAGTTTTCAGGACATGATCTATCTTCACATTTGTTCAGAACTTGTTTAGTAACTTTCAATAATAAAATCTCCTAGAAGTCTGCATAAAGGCCCCATGCTTTCTAATTAAATTCACGTCTGCTATTTTAAGGGTTTTTCACTAACATGACTTTTTTAAAGGAGCTGAGGATTGAACCCAGGGTGTCATGCACACTAGGAATGCAGACTACCACGGAGCTGTACCCTGACACCGGGGGATTATCTTTCCTCTCTCCATTTCTTATACTATACTTAATGCTACTAGAGAAGATACAGATTTGTGTATATTTTTGCAATCTCCAGCCAGCCTCCTTACCAAATTCTTTTTAAAAATTCTAATAGCATTTTTTAAACCTCAGTTTTCTAGCAACACAATCCTATCACAGGCATAAAATATATTTTGCTTCTCATCTTGGTAATTTCATTTCTCTACATTTCTTAACACCACAAAGAACAATAAGGGTTCTGGCAGACACCCACCTGGTACCTGATTACAACTGAAAATATTTTGAGGATCTCATTATGTAGCCCAGGCTGGCTTTGAACTTGTGCCCATCCTCCTGCCTCAGCCTCCCAAGTGCTGGGATTACAGAGAGGTACCACCATGCTTAGCGCTGGGTTTAGTACATAACTTCTGATAAAAATGTTTTAGTAAGTAACTCTTGCAAATAACATAAGCAACTACTACTTCTTCCTCCCAAGAATCGCCAGCCTAGGTGTCAGCCCCATGGGTCCCTGATGCTCTTTAGGCCACTGCACACACACGTACGCATGACTCACACCCTCCTTGGGACCTCCCTGCCCTGCCTGGCTGGTTCGCTTAGTGGCAGACTTGACCTGGGTCCTCCCAAGAGGACCAATCCTGGGCGACATCCTCAGCCTTGTGCACAGGTCGGTCTGGAGCCAGGGGGTCACCACTGTTGCTAAGGACATTCTGGCCTTAACTCTGCCCTGCCTGGCCTTGGTGGAGGCCATGAAGCCATTGTGTCCTTGCTGGTTCTGCTGGCTTCCGGATCTGACCTCCGGCGCCCACGGAAGTCTGGCCACACCCATCCCTGTCTAGCCCTGCTGTCACAGGCTGCTTCAGAACGGAAAAGACTAAAGCAGCGAAGACACGCTTTGTCTCTGGCTTGAGAACTACGACTTGCACATACAGGCCTACTGGAAAATCATTCACAAAAAGCTTTTGATAGTAAATTTTCTTACAGTAAAATTTATCTGGAGAGATAACTGTCCAACACTCTGGTTGTGCAAGTCCCAAACTTGTCTGAATATCAGAATCACTTGGAAATCTTTCCAAAATTCCAAAAGCTGGGCCACCCACACCGGGCCAGTGAAGCCATCACCTCAGGGGAGGGGACACAGGCAGCAGCACCCTTTCCAAGCTCCCCTGGAGGGTTCAGTGTGCAGATAAGGGGGTGCCCACTGCTTGGATCAGACTGCACCAAGCCGGACGGGAGCCCCGACGCCCTATTCCACCTCGCACCCTAAATCAAACGCTGCCACACGCACCTGGGGTGAGGAGCAGCGACCCGTCGGGAGTGAAGCTGAGTCTGCGGAAGAAGGACTTCATGCTGTCGTCATGAAACATCCGGTAACTTCGAGCCTGCGGCACACAGAGTCGAAACGTCATTCTAGACCTTTACACCCGGTGAAGGCTGTTAATGACATAGTGACAAATGAAGCTGAAACATATTATGAATCTAACAATGATGGAAGACTGCAAGAGCTGCTGCTCACGAGGGCCAAGCACCTGTTCTGCTAAGTAGGGCTGCGTGTGTACAGGTCTGTGCCTGTGTGTGGTGTGTTTGTGTGGCCGCACATTATTTTAAAACTGCAAGAACACACACGCCATCAGCTGCCGTTCATCTGGGAAGAACTCGCAGGAAGATGATGAGGAAACCTGTGTTTGACTTGCAGGGATACATTTACAATTTCCAAGTGAATTAACATTTTTAGGAAACGGGATTATTAAACTAGCAGTCATCTTCTCAAACATTTCCTGAATATCTGTGTTGCCCCGTCTCGTCAGCACCTGCCTCGGGAGTCTCGATTGCTCTAGGGCTGGGCCCTATTTGCCTGCTGCTCCAGATCCATCCTCTTCCTCACTACCAGCCACTTCTCAGGGTAGAAGCCCTGATACTCACCCCCGTCCCCAGGTGTCCCCATTCCATACAGACCAGGCCCACGCTAACTGAGCCTTGCTGTTGTAGTCAGCTCGGCATCCGGTCCTTGAGACCAATGACTCAAGGCACTACTAAAGGAAGGTCCACACAGTCTATACCTCTCCTTCGGCCCCGACTCCAGAGAGCATCTTGGAAACATTAAAAGCCACACGTTTCTTCTGTGTGCTGTACACCCGCAGCACCCTGAAGAAAGAAGAGAAGTGTGATTTTCCTCTTCCAGGAAATGAATTACCTTTTACCATCTACTACCACCTAGACAGTGTCAGCCTGCAGAACCATCACCCACAAGGATGCTCAGACTTGACCAAGGATTCGTCACTGTTTCAGCTTCTCAAGTAAGACAGATGTTGGGCCCAGTCTTATCTTTCAGGTCTTGGACATGTGGCCTGGGGGCAATCAACGCAACTGAAGTTCGTTTTGTGAACAGTCTAACCTCGGGGGCTTTATGAGACTAAGGAAAACACCTGCAGACAGTCATGGTGTTCCCACTAACCAATCAAACCGTTTTCCTCCTGGCTACCTGAATCAAACACAAATACTGTGAAATAAATGGCATTCAGAATACAACGGGAAGTTCTATGAAAAAAAACACTTGCTCCTAAATGTTGTTTTTATTCCAGGCTATATTAAACTCAATTTTTAAAGTAAAAGTAGTTAATAAATATTCAAAAGGAATATTTTGTTAAATAATATACTTGGAAGCCCCAGTTTTGTTTTTCTTTTTTTTTTGAGTGCTGGGGATGGAACTCAGGACCTTGTGCTTGCTAGGTAAACGCTCTACCCCTGAGCTAAATCCCCAGCCCCTGAACCCCAACTTTCTTAAACTATTTGTTCAAGAACACGATTAAATGCAATTATACCAGTAAACATAGTAATGACAGTTCCTTTTGGAAAGCAAAACCCATTCTTTTGGAAGGGCCAGGAGTACTGGGGAGTGAACTGAACTACAGCACCAGCCCTTATTTTTTACTTTGAGGCAGGGTCTCAGTAAGTCACTAAGCTGCCTAGGCTGGGCTTGAACTTGGGATTCTCCTGCCTCAGCCTTCTAGAGTGCTGGATTACAGGCATTTGCCATGCCTAGCAAACATTTAATTTTTATGTCAATTTAGACAGTCATTAAAATCATTGTATCAGTAAACTACCATCAAAAAGTGAAATAAGGGGTTGGGGGTTTAGGTCAGTGATAGAGCACTTATCTCACAAGCTCAAGGCCCTGAGTTCGATCCCTAGCACTCCCTCCCCCCCAAAAAAGTGCAATAAACAAGCTGGAGATGAAGCTCAGTGGTAGAGCACTTGACTAATACCACACATACACATGCATGCACACACACACACGTTTGTACTGAAATACTTCAATCCTCCCACTCATTTTCTTGTTTAAATTATATTCATAAAAGACCTTTTAAATCTCCTGTGAAATCAAATGTAATTCCAAGTGTATTTGATATCAAACATCTTTTCCTACATTTATGAACCCATTCAGTAAAGATTTCCTGAGCAATAACTGAGGCACCTGCCCTAACTAATTTCTACTTTTTTATCATGCTGTAAGAGTAACAGTATGAAAACAAGAACATAAGAATCACCGTTCACCTGGGACTTACCTAGTTAAGTTGTGACAAAAACATCTCTGCAGAAAATTCCAGGGAACACAGAAAAGAAAACTTGCCAAATACTCACATACCTGTCACAGCTTAGCGTAGCCACGTATTGCCCCAGAGGGTCCCAGGTTACTCCTTGCACATAGCTTTTGTGTTCGTTAAAAATTGAAATCTTTTGTCCTACAAGAAAAAGCATACAATAGCATTATCAAAACTTACTTGGGCACAGATTATATAACTATGACTTAAAAAACGATTCCCTTTATTCCATTCCGTCATGCAGCAGAAGTAAGACACATGCTGTGTCCGGCTGTGGGGACCAAAAGACAGCTCCAGATGGTCCCACCCTCAAGATGACAACAGTGAGGGACACAGACGGTCTTGGGGTAGGGGGAGCTTATCATGGACCCGAAGAAAAGGAGGAGGGAGGGGAAGGGGAGGGGGAGGAGGAGGAGAGGGAGGAGGAGGAGGTGTGAGCAGCACAGAAGAGCAGACTGTAATTTTCCAGGGTCCCCAGGAAAAGGGGACAAGGACAGGAGGGGAGGCAGGATGCTCCGTGAGAGCTGCCACGGGGCAGGCAGAGGCCCAGGACACCATGGTCAGGAGGAAAGGAGGTACATCAGAGACTCTGGGTTTGAAGAAAGGCCTGGGGTTCAGGGAGCGGCCATGAGGAACACCAGCTGGGGAGCAGTCTGTATTCTAAAGATGCGACTGAGGTTTACAGAAGATGACAAAAAGGCTCACTAGTTAGGAGGTGACACAGGGCAGCCCTTGACGAAGGGCCTGGACAGGAGCAACATTAACAGGAATGGCACAGAGCTGGGCGTGGAGGTAAATGCCCGTAATCACAGCACTCCGGAGGCTGAGGCAGGAGGACTGAGAGTTTAAGGCCAGCATGGGCTACACAGTGAGCTCAAGGCCAGTCTGGAATATACAGTGAGACCTTGTCTTAAAAAAAATAAAAATAACATAAAACAGGGATGGCAAAGAGTCTTTGGGGAAGGTATTCAGAAGAAAACGCCAGCAGCATGCGGAGATCACCTGAACAGGAAGAAAAGGGAGTTATGAAGCCTTCGCCATCTTTTTTGGGATCCACATCTTTTATGTGTTTGTTTCTTGTATTTGAACTACTGTTGAGTGACACCCTTGACCTGAGATTCCCTGCCATGACCCTCAGCCACTATACAACGGCACCAAGCACCAGACGGGTTTTCTGTCCCTTCCACCGGACCCAGCCCTCATCAGTCGGAATGGGCTGACACGGTGCTAGCACAGAGGTCTCCACCAAACTGACACGCCCAGGCTCGTCACAGCTGGCTGCACGTCCACAAAGATGGGCGGAACTGAACTCATCTACCAAGCCCTGACTCTTCCGCAACAGAAAACCCCAAATCCCACCATTGAACTGAGGGCTGGAGCTGCTAACTGCTGAAGGAAACAAGGTTCCCCTTCTGTCCTCCAGATAGCGCCCAACTACTGACCAGTTCCCATACCTGCAGCTGTGTGTGACTGTCACTCACTCAAGACAGGGGTGTGTGACTTGAGTCAGCAGGGCAAGGCCTCAGCCATTCGAAGAAACCCTCCGGCAAGGAGGAGTGGCCTCCAGCCCTTCACCCCGACTCACCAACCCTCCGCCACCTGCTGTCACTGCCTGTCGCCTGCCAGCGTGCCTGCTTCATTTGGCCACAATGTGGAGCACTGAGGACAAAGATGAGGCGGAGGGAGGACAGCTTAGCTGGCAGCGCGGAACACAGAAGGACAGAGACCGTGAGCAGCTGAACTGAGGGTGGACTGTTGCTGCCACCTCCTCCTGACACCCGGCTGGGCCTTCCAGTTATGACGAGAGAGGTCTGGGAACAAAGAGGGTCAGGGCCAGACACCAAGGACTCGGGACAGCAGGGCCCTCCGAGGCGTGGATGCCGCTTGGCTCTGCTTCTCTCCTGAAGTGGACACCTGACCCCACCGGGCGCCTCCACGCACTCGAGTCTGCCTGCAACCCTCAGCTCCGCGTGGGGGCCAGGCCTGCCCCGTCCTGTCTGCACCCTGAGCGTGAGGGGTCTGCTCTCGTGGACACCAGTGACTCCTGATGCCACCGTGAGCCTCTGTGCTCTGACTGCGGCCATCGAAACGCAGGGGGATCCAAGGTACATGGGATCAATCTCTCAGTGACTAACGATTTTAGTTCACTGAAGAAATTTTTCAAATTATTCTTTTGTGTATGTGTGTCTGTGTTAGTGTGTGTTAATGGAGACTGAACCCAGGGTCTTCAAACTGAGCTACATCCTCAGCCCTTCTTTACTTCTGAGGCAGGGTCTCACTAAGTCACTAAGCTACCCAGGCTAGGCTTGAACTTGGGATCCCCCTGACTCAGCCTCTCAAGAGTCCTGGGATTAAAAAAAAAAAAAGAGTCCTGGAATTATAGGTGCACAATACTGTGCCTGGCCTCATGTTGCTAGGCTTTTTAAAAGATATTTAAATATTCCTTCCCAAAATGGGAATAAAAACTTACCACATACCTTTACTAACATCCCATATGATGGCTGTGTTATCCACAGAGGCAGAAGCCATTAAATTCCCATCAGTTGCCCAGCAAATGTCATACACATCTTCTAAGTGGCCCCTGGAGTCCAAAGAGGAAAATAAGCCATTATTATCTCAAAAAAGGGGAAAGCCATTAAAAATTTAAAGGCAAAATCAAGGACCATGCATTAGAATGAGAGTCTATAAATTTCCTCTGTACTAGCCCTAGCTATTAACAACTCCTTTCGAGGATGTCCACAGCTTTAAAACAGGTTCACTTCTACTAAGGACGATTTTATAGCAGAAACCAAGAAGGTCCATTTTGATGATGTTTCTATCCTTTATTTTCCTATGACCATCTGACCTAAGTAAACGTTTTAAGTTAAATACAAAGGTTAAGGACATAGTCTAAGCCGTTTTAAGTTAAATACAAAGGTTAAGGACATAGTCTAAGCTAAGCTTGGTGATGCACGGCCGTAATGCCAGCACTCCCAAAGCTGAGGCAGGAGGATCACAAGTTCAAGTCCAGCCTGAACGATATAGCAAGACCCTGTCTCAAAACAAAACAAAAAGGGGAAGACGTACAAAGTTCTATTTAACACACTCAGGTCATAAAGATCAGTCACCCTGGGGTCCCTGCCCATGCTACCTCAGGGTTTTCACGACAGTCCAGTTCTCCTTATTCAGCTGAGCCTCGTCCTCATCTTGGAAAGCAATCTGCTCTGGCTCCTTGTTGTCGTTCACCTTCCACAGCAGAATGACAGCATCTGGGGAGGCAGACAGGAGGTCACCGTGAGCTGCCTCTGGGGCAGCACTGCGCCTGCAGATCCAGATGTTAGACAGTCCGCACGCTGCTCCAGGGATGTGGCAGCCTCGCGGGGTCAATTTCAAGGGTCTGGAAGGAAGAGGAGCTTTGCCTTCTGAACTAGGCTCCAGAAATAGCTAAGTCCAAACAGGCCAGAGCCCTCCACAATCACCTTAGAACGTGCTCCAGGCCACCAAAATGCCACTGCGAAGTGACTGACTGCATTCCCAAATGTAAAGGAATAGCTTACAAACAGCAGAACAGAAAGAAAAAAAACCAAAGTGCTACCAAAGCGAGGGTCAGCAAGCTGTTCTGAACCATGTTCCCTTTGGCGAATCACTGGGCATGAAAGGAGGCCTCAGCATCCTCTGGAAAATGGGGACAACAGCTGGGCATGGTGGTGCACACCTGTGATCTCAGCACTTGGGAGGCTGAGGCAGGGAGATTGCAGTGACTTCGAGGCCAGCCTGGGCTACACAGTGAGTTCAAGGGGACAATAAAGAGTACTCCTACGTCAGATGGCTACTGTGAAGATGAAAAGGTTATCAACAGGACGCCTGCAAACCGTATGCCCCACATTAGTGTTAGCTACCAATACCAGCAGACACTTCGGCCTGATGCTGATGTGGACTGAGTGTGACAGAGGGTGGCACCTCCCCTCATCCCAAATGGCACCTACCATGTAACCTATTCACCAGACTCGGCTTCCCTCCCGGGAAGGAGGACAGTGAATGAGCAGGAAGGGTACATGGACACATGTATCCCACTCCAACTGAACCGCAGTCCCGACTGCACATCGCGTCTATGAGGTGGCTGTGACAGAGGGGACACTCTTCCTGTGCTGAAGAACAGCAGGTCTCTGACCCTTTCGGGCCAAGGGACTTTATGAGAGCTGTCCTGTCTGACCTCACAGGAGACGGCCTGTGCCCTGACTCAGGCACTCCCGTTCCTTTCTGTTCCCTGTAGAGACACACACACACACACACACACACTGTGCACACCATGTGACTGAACTGGACCAGGTCTCTCTTCCTTCACCTGTGAACAAAGCCCGAGATTCCTGGCTGGATGTGGTGGTACACACCTGTAATCCCAGCTACTTGGGACACTGAGGCAGGAGGACTCCAAGTTCAAGGCTAGCCTGGGAAATGGATTCCCTGTCTCAAAAAGTAGAATAAAAAGGACTGGGGATACGGCTCAGTGGCAAAGCACCCTCGGGTTGCATCTCTGGTACTGCAAACAAAACATCATTGAGATTCCTGTTTTATTGTGCCATTTTCTAGACTGTCTTGAAGTATAGAAGAGGTTTATACTTTTTCTGTATAATTTTACAGAAAATATGAATGAATCTATTCTCATCAAACAAGCAAAAACTACAAGGCCATTCATTAAAGACATCCCCAAAGCCAAGTCATTACAGACTCTGGTAATCAGCACAGATATCATTAAGGCCAGGACTCTTGCCTTGGGACCCCAACCAGCCTCAGGGGACAACTGGGAAAGCATGCTGTCCTCCATCCCTCACTCTGACACACTCCCCAAAACATCACTTTACTAAATGACAGACCAAAGTGGCAGTGATGCGTCTAGTAAAAAGCACACCTTGCTTGAGCCAGGCATGGTGGTAGATGTCTGTGATCCCAGTAATCGGGAGGCTAAGGCAGGAAGAGCACCGTAAGTTTGAGGCCAGCTGGGACTATATAGTGAGGCTAGACTGAACTAAATAGGGAGACATCATCTCAAAACACCAACAAAAAGGCATGTGATTGGGGATGCGGATTTAGCTCAGTGGCTGGAGTGCCTCCCTTGCAAGCACAAGGCCATGAGTTCGATCCCTAGCACCACAAAAAAAAAAAAAAAAAAAAAAAAATGTGATGCTTAATTCTCATTACTCAACGTGAGACACATAGGTATCTGGTTACTAAAGGATTTCTGAAGCACAGCAATACTCACCATCTCCTCCTGATGCTAAGATTTCCCCAGTTGGAGAGAAACGCACAACATTGACAGCTTTGGTGTGACGAACAAGATTGGACAAAAATTCCACGATGGCTTTTCCATCTGGTCCTTTTTCTACCTTCCAAATCTGTTGATACCAAAACACCCACTTGAAAAATACATAGTGAATACCTAGCATCTTGCTCATACTAAAACATTTTTTTGGTGCCGGGGATCAAACTCAGGGCCTTGCACTTGCCAGGCAAGGACTCTAACCACTGAGCTAAACCTCCAGCCTTTCTTAGGTTTTATTTTGAGGTAGGGTCTTGCTATGCAGTTGAGGCTAGCCTTGAACTTGCAGTGATCCTTCTGCATCAGCCTCCCGAGTGCTGGGATTACAGGTGTAGGCCACCACACCTGACTGCCTCATTCTATTTCTTTAATTTACTAAAACATTTCTATGCTTATTTTTAGTAAGAAAATTTAATTTTCCTCTTGAAACATAAAATGAAGGAAGCTCACCTATCTAAAATGTAAACCAGCCTGGTGTGGTAGCACACACCTGTAATCCTAGTCCTTGGTAGGCTGAGGCAGGACAATCAACATAAGTTTGGGGCCCACCTGGGCTACATAGCTAGTTCAAGGCCGGCCTGAGCTACATAAGGAGATTTTGTCTCGAAAAAAACCAAAAGTAAATAAAATGTAAACCAAAACTGGGGGTGATGGTGCAAAACTGTGATCCCTGCACTCCAGAGGCTGAGGCAGGAGGATCACTCCAAATTCAAGGCCAGCCTGAGCTACATACCTTAGGTAGATCCTGTCTCAATACACTCAGTAATAACAACAATGAAATAACACATTCAGTTGCAACAATGTAGAGAACATTACCCAAATAAGAAAGCAACTCTCTTTTGCTTTCATTGTTCATGTGGGCCCTGAGAATTTAGCATTCTAGGCCAGGTGACAAAGCACACTCATTTGCTGACATTAGTTTTATTTTTTTAAATTATTATTATTATTCGGGGGGTGCTGTGGAGGGAACTCAGGGCCTGAAGCACTCTATCACTGAGTTAAATCCCCAATCCCACACATTAGTTAATAAAGGAATGAAACTGGACATGGTGGTGCACACCCGTAATCCCAGCATTTGGGAGGTGGAGGCAGTAGGACTGCCAAAACAATAAACCAGTATTTTGAGACCCTGTCTCAAAAACAATAAACCAATAAAAACTGTGGCTCCAAGCAAGGCTTCCCTGTCTTCCCATCTCTGCCCGACCTACCCTGACCGCGGTGTCCACCCCAGCAGACGCCAGTCTGTGGATCCTTCCCGCCGTGGTGTGCTGGAAGTCCAGGCTGTACACCGGCTCCTTGTTGTGCCAGGCTATTTCACACGTGATGACTTTCATCCTCCTGAGCTCTGGGTGGGACAAAAAATTCCTCAGGCTTCGTACTTTCTGCAAATACAGAAGGCTAAAAGAACACTGGTACCAAATTAAACGGCAATATCACAACACCAAAAGGTTACTGAGTGCATGCTTACTGGGGGCCAGGAACCCTGCTAACCACCTAAACGCTCACTGTGCTAGGAGAGGATGCAAACACCTTCCAGGTCCCACCTAATAGGCTTCCTGAGCTCCGGCTTGCACAACTTGAGAACTGGCCTGCTACATCCGGAAAAGCACATCCAGGTAGAGGAAGCCCAGGGTCCTGGGCTGGGAAGCACAGTCTACC
>PVJO010023312.1:0-26559 GCA_004026905.1 Hystrix cristata | reverse complement strand
AGATGAAATTCATGATTGTCTTCTCTAATTCTTTGAAGTATGTTAGTGGTATCTTGATTGGAATTGCATTAAATCTGTATAGTAGTTTAGGAAGTATAGCCATTTTCACGATGTTGGTTCTTCCTACCAAGGAACATGGGATGTCCTTCCATTTTTTGATATCCTTTTCAATTTCTTTTTTTAGGGTGCTGTAGTTTTCGATGTAAAGGTCTTTTACTTCTTTTGTTAGATAGATTCCTAAGTATTTTATTTTTTTGTGTGCAATAGTGAAAGGTATATCTTTTGTTATTTCTTTTTCGGTGGGTGTATTGTTTGAAGTACACATAAATTTTATTAAATATCTCCATTTCACTCTTATAGAAACTCACACAGACGCGAATTGGTGTATATTCAAGATTATTTATTTGTTTGTCCCAGGACACAGCTGGAATAGCCATTAACCAGAAATGATTTAATTGATTTCTGATAAATATATATATATAATTGAGTAGAAAGCAGCTTTAAGAAAGAAACATTTAAACTGACTACTAGTATGGAGAGATCTCCATAACATTTTAAATTTTAAAATACTGCATAGTTTTGTATATAAGATGCTAATATATAAAATAAAAAGTAAACATACTGCATATTCATGTTTTTCTATAGAAAAAGAGACTATGGATAGATTAAAATTTTGGAAACAGGTGGTAACTTATATATGCATACAATGGTATGGAAGAGCATCTGAAAATTAGGATAGAAGGGAAAATAGATGGATACTAGAGTTCCTACAGCATAACTTTTAAACCTCCAAAAAATTATATACATTTCCATTAGAAAAAATTAAACATGCTTTTTGTAAAGAATAAATACAGGTGAGGTGAGAAGTACGATAGAAGAATTGAGAGTAGGATTGTATGTAAAAAGTGTATTCAGTCTGTGAAAAGCGTACTGAGATTTCTGCCAAGTAGAATGAATGTTGCATTAATTGAAAGTTATTTTTTAAGTCTACAAATCTGAAATAGTAAATCTAGTTATCAATATATTTACTAATTGCCAGGATTTAAGATTGGTTACATAGATTACATGATTACCAAAGCTATGGTAATCATGTAGCATAGCCTCCTGTCATGTATTATTTTTATAATCATTGTCTATTGCTAGAAGGAAAGTCAAGTATTGTTAATACTGGGGGAAAATGTAGGAAACTGAGTGCTAAATGTGGGACAGAATTTTTTTCTTGGTAAAGAAAATAGACTGTATTTGCACACTGTAGCTGACCCTTCAAAAAAAAAAAAAACATATACTAATGGGAACAGAATTACAAAACAACACATCAACCAAATAGGTTTTAAAATAGGGTGCATACCCCAGTGGCCAGAATGATGTATGGACATTTGGTGATTCTTTTTCTAATAGCATACTGTCCAATCAAATGTTTTGTTCAATCCAAATTACCGTATTCATTTTCACTAACTTAGGTTTGAATCTGATGAACATTGAATGGGGCAAATTGTCGTATAGATTATTTTGAAAATACAAATACAGACTGAAGATATTTTAGGGATATTTATAAACCTGTGTGTGCGGATTATTCTGAGTGCCTATTAAAATGTCTCAAAATGGAATTGGAAACTATTAACACTAAGGCGCTGAGCATACAAATCGGTAGCAGTTACTGGAATGTCTGCTGAACAGCCACAGCTGTCTTTGCTGGCTGAGAGGAAATTTGCATCTTCACAATAAGTGTTATATGAAAAGCAGGGCCCCTTTCACATGTGAGCTCGGCTATTGAAGCTATTCTTATCTTCTATCTGGAATACTGCCTAGTAAGAATAGGAAATTCTTCATTCATTTCACCAGTTATATCTGCCGTGTGCAGGCCATGCGGAGCGTTGGCAAACATTCAGAAAGACTGAGGACTGAATTCCTTGGTGGAGGACAGTCAGCATTGTCTAGCAGCGCAGAAAGCCTGGCTGGCTTTAATAATGAATGAGGACTGGCTTGGGCTTTTTTTTTTCGCCTCTTGTGTTGACTGTATGCGTGCTGCCATGAGCCATGAAGTCTCTCCGCTTTAGGCCGCCTTCAGAAAGGGGCATCAGAAATCAAGGCTTGGGGAACTGTACATTTGGTACAATGACTCTCTTGTGCAATCAAAAATATTCAATAAATAATAGTAAAATTGTGGCCAGTCATTGAATTATACAAAAACATGTCTCTACAGTGGTAAAATGGAAACATGCAGTAAAATTTGTAGTTCTATACCTTTGAGGCTTTGCTAAATACTGAAATTATTTTGATATACATCGAGAACAATATTAAATATTAAAATGTCAATGAGTAGTTCATAATTATTATATGTTTTAAATATGTTCATTTTAGGTTTATTTGCTAAATGTACTGAAAATAATTTTTTTTCTGATTTTTATTGTTCAGCAACATCATGTATGTTTAGTCACAAAACATGACAAATATGACATAAAAATCCTTCAGGTTTATAAACACACACTCATGCACACACACACACGTGTGCACACATACACACACCCCAGTAAGTTAAAATGTTTTCTGGTGATAACGGTGATCGTAATATTAATGCCCTCTTAACAATGGGTTCTATTTACAGTGCTCCAAAAAAAGAGTCAAAATGTATGCATGAAGTCCTTTTGAAGAGGACAGTGCAGACAACAGAGTGTTGTGGGCCTTAAGAAGCTGGAAACTATGTCTCCCCATATCTCATTTAAAAAGAAAACAAGGAAAACAAAATATTGACCAAATCAAAGTTTTAACAGGTCTATTACATTTACTATTTTTCTCTCACAGCTGTGACATACTTCTGTTTTATCTAAATGTTTCACGTATCACCTAGAGAATAATACACTGTAAACCATCCCATAAGATCAGAGGAATTCACCCAGCGCCTCACCAAAACACTCCATGTGCATCTATCTGTTCATGAGATGTACTTTTTTGGAGTTGAGGCCACAAATAAATTTTCAGCTCTATTCTCTTCCAAACAAGCAGAGTTGTGAATGCGTTCTTCTACCTTAATCTACCTCATTCCCCTTCCCTTCCTATAAAATCCCATCCTTCTCTCTGTCTTTCCTTCATCCTCCCTCCCCACTTTCCTAATGGTCATGCTGACTCCCTGAAACAAGAGGCAAGTGCAATAAAAACCATGAAGAATGATGATGGTAGCTTAGAGAAAAAGAATTTTTGAAAAGTGGTGTCATGGAAAAGAGTAAAAAGAAATTCTGAGTGAGTCTTATATCTAAAATAAATGCTATACCAGAATTCATTTCCCCCTAAAGCTTTAGAGATGAAAATGTTAAAAAAAAATGCACCTCATTCCTTTGGCATATTTTAGCAATATAATTTTACTCGAGAGGTACTTTTTAAGTTTAATAAAAAGATCTTAAAATAACATTATCTTTAAAATCTCGGCCATACTGAGGTTGCCAAATCAGTAACACAATGGTAAACAATCTATGGGCCCAGAGAATAAGATTTCTCTTCCTTACCATGGCTAATTTAAGTTATTCTTATTAAGTTTCCTTCAGTGTAAATGCTGGCTGACAAGTCAACATTCTCCTTGGTTTATGTAGGTCAATAAGTGACTTAATAGCTCCATAAAGATGTCATTATAAATTGAATTACTTCTCAGTTATGCAGTGAGTCTTGTGAATTTACCAGACAGTGGGGGAGGGGGAGGATTTGCAAGAAACAGTTATTTAATTACTTTTCCTGTACCATAGCTTGAGTTCATGGCAATGGTAATCATACTACACTAATATTTTTCTATTGATGGGTCTTGAAATGGAAATGTTATTTTTTTTTAAATGTGACTCAGCTTTATCATTTTCTCTTTAAGAAAATATGTAAAAGTACTTTATATATAAATATATTAAAACATATTTCAGTAACTTTAATGTACTAGTTTTCTATGGCAGTTTCTAAGTTTTTTTTTAACATTACTTAAGGTTTTCTTATAAAATATGACACTTAGAGTTCCATACATCAGTCAGTACACTTGAAAATGGTTTCTTACACTCCATTAAATACACTGTTGGTTTGTTTGCTGATAGTTCCTTTTGGTTATTTGTTATCTTCCACTGGATTTTCTAACGTCTCCTAGAATTTCACAGATCAGTAATCTGAAATGAGATTTTGGTGTTCAAAGCTCAAGTCCTCTGCTAGTTATTAAATATTCCATGTGAAGGTCAGGTTAGGGTTGATTCATAGTGCTTGATACAAATAGCAAGCAGCCATCAGTCCCTTTAAATCATGACTTCTTTATTTCTTTCTTTTTCCCTTTTTCTACATAGTGATTATTTTAACTTAGAAGATCTGCTTTTTCCATTATTGGAGAAAGACACATCATAATTTTCTAAAGAAAAGGTCAAAAGGCTTGAATTAAAATCCTGGCTGGTGTATTTCATTTCAATGATATTATTTATGTTTAAAGTTGTTTATATCTAAACGTCTGACAACAGACTTTCCCTGAAGGTTCTCAATCTTTTACATGTTTCTCTTTCTTCAATATGATGCTGGTTCTTTCTTTGGACTACATTATTCTACTGTGATTATTGTAATTAAATTCTGTGTGATAAAGTAGTTCCTGTTTACAGAAAGGAAATTATCCTTAGGATTTGTTTGGTTTGTTCCCTTTTCTAGGGTCAGTTAATGGTAATAACTCAAATCTGTGAAACAGGAGAGAGATACAGCATGAAGAATGAAGGCACCAGAAGCCTTACTTGTCACTTACATTACACAGGACCTCAGTCAAACCTTCAATTTTTTTTTTAAACTTCCTTCTGTCTCCTTTGAGTGTGAGATCACAGAGCATAACTACTTCACAGGTTTGAGAGAATCAAAATTCAGTAATGTATGTGCCTTTAATATCTTTTTAATAAAGTCTGTCCACTTATTCAAAAGAGAAGGGGAACAAGAGATAGAGGGAAAGGAGAGGGAAGGAAGGGAAATGGGATTTAAAGGAAAAGAAGAATTGAAAGAAAATGTGGAAATAGAGCTTTTAAAATGGGGAGGGGAAGAAGGGTTGGCTTGAGAGGAGGGGAAAGGGACAAAGCAAAAGAATTAAGATTTGTTAAATACATGGAAAAATCCCCCATGATGGATATGATCATTATTTACAGCAAACATGTACTAATAAAGGTAGTTTTAAATTAAACCCTATCCACATGTTTGTGTGATATAAACATTTACTTAATTTCGCTGGCCCTCAATAGCTCTGAAAAGATGTACTAGATGATTGGTAAGTATTACTGTTGGACTATTTTATAAGTTCTGACAATTCTCTGGTCTTGGTTCTGCCAGTTGTGTCCTACCACTGCCAGGCTTCAGGAAAAGGTTCTCTCTAGTGGGCTCTGTGGACATCCTGTTGAGTGAAATGTCCTGTCTAAATCTAAATGTTAAGTATATGAATGTGGGGAGGGGGCCTCAATGATATAGTTTTCAGGGGAAGCTGAATTAGGCAACCAGTTCTTAGAAAGCAAATAGCCTGGCAGAGTAGTAGGAAATGACAAGAGAAATTTACTAACATATTCATCCAAAAAAGGGCATTCTTTCCTTTCACTCAGTCAATGGATCGCTCATTTCATCTGAAAATAATAGTGGGTAGTATTTAAAATTCTGTCCCTTTTACAATGAAGATACCAAAACTCAGTTTCTGAGACAATGATTTGACTGCCCAGTATCCTACAGAGAGCATCAAAAAACGTTGGAATTCTAACAAAGCTTTCTGTGAGTTTACAAAGCAATCAAAGTGTAAATTTAATTGATACATGTGTTCTCCATTCTTCCCTGCTTCGGCCCCTGCCCCACGACACAAAAGCTCTAGCAGAGATCCTGTTTGGTACTGATGCTGCCCTGAGTGCCCTGAAGAGTCCCTGACGTATACGTAGTTGGTGCAGACACATATCCTTGCAGCTAGAAAATACGTGGGCCTTTCACGTTGTTTGCTCAGGGTGATTTTGCGACACTGAGGCGCTCTAATATCTCGAGGAGACCGTAAAAACTTCCAAGCATTATTTAGTCTTAATTCTTCTTAATTCCAGTATAAATATATGATATCATTTTCTAGGAAGTGTTGGAATGATGATCTTGAAATTCAACAACGTTGGAATGCAGTATCGCCCAAATCTTAGAATCTCTATATTAAGCCAACAACAACTTGTATAATTTTTACTTTCTTTTCCACGACTTCTCTTGTTGCACAAACATTTCAGACCTTATGTAGTTTTTATTTCCTCTCTGCTCAGTAGAGATATTATTTTTCCTCGAATGGAATGACCTAATCACTGCAATGTTATTTCCAGTGGCCAGAATCATAAAGGAGCTTAACTTCCAATCTGGCCCTTCCGAACAGTGAAAAGAGGAATAAAAAATGATGTTCAAAATGACCACATATTCTGATATGAAAATCTTGTTGATTATATTGATTGCAGGAATGTGAGTACAGTTTATAACCTTGTCACACCCATTTCCTAGACTCGTAGTTTTAAGGACAATCCGTGATAATTGTCATTGTTTATTTCTTCTTATTTATTTGATTGATTGAGTAGTGATTATAGTACTTGATGTCTCAGAACTATTGATGATGGTAGTTGCTTTATGCAGTGCCTGATATTCAGTAAATATTCAATGAATGGTAAGAATAATATTACTCTAGAGGGTATACCTTACAATGGAAATCAGAGGACTTATGATTAATAATAAGCATAGTTACCAAAATATCATTTGCTATATAAATAGGTTTTTCAAGGTATTTTGTTAATACATTTTGTAGAAAAGAACTGAGACCAAGAGAGTGTTTATTGCATACTAGTCACTAAGGTGCAGTGCTTTTCAGGAATCAAGATGCATTGAGTTTTTCTTACCTGTCTAACTTGTGCTAAGTGATGGTCAATATTTTGCAAAAACTACTAAGATGTGGTGTTATTTAAAGCAGAAATAAACTTCAATAATCACACATATGAATGTGTAATTATAAATTTACAAAGCAATAAAGGGAGAAATTTTAAAAAAGGAAATCCATGACTTTGTAAAATTATGGAATATGACCTTATAAGAAATGATTTCTCAGATAGTAAAGTTCTGAATTTCCTAAATTTTCCTAAATCTCCTACCTTCTAAATCTCGTACCTTCTTAAACCTCCTACCTTCCTAAATCTCCTGCCTTTTTCAGACAAGATGTCTTCTGTTGACTAGCTCTGATATAAACAAGAGGTCACATCTGAAAATGAGCCTAAGTAGTAATTTTTAAATGAAAGGTCTTTTGACCACAAGAAGCAAGATTTAATTTGATCACAAATTGGTAAGCATTTAAATTTGGCTGCTTTTCAGAAAACAAAACAAAACAAACAAACAAACAAACAAACAAAAAAACCCTAGGATCAGGCAGTCATAAAAAATGCTGGCCTAGACTTTCCAAAGAAAACAAACAAATCTTGGTGACTACATCAGGTCCATGATAGCTTTGAATCTATGCCGGAAATAGCTGCACCCTCTTCTCAAAAATAGCATTTTATCTTTTGGTATTAAATTAACTACATGTCTCTATATTTTATAGATCATTTTGTAAGAAATTATTAATGTACTCTTAAAAATATTCACACTTATTCTTTATATTAAAGAAAAACATTACCCTTTTCTTGACATACATATTCTTTCCAACGTCCTTTTAGAACATTTACAGGTTATTTTCTTCCTTAAATAAAATCTTTGGTTTTTAAGAAAACTAAATCAATTATATACCAATAAGTAGTCACATTTTTTATGAATTTTTAAATAGACTAAGAGAATTATTTGTAATTCATTTGACCGACTTCTAACAAAAATTATGCTATATATAAGCTCATTCATTTGGTGAGCAGAATCCATTTCTTTTTCTTTTTAAATATTTTTTCTTAGGGATAATTAGAAAACTGATGCTAGACCACACTGTATTATGTTATCCTCATACAAAATTTGACAAAATGTAATTCCTATAAATTCTCTCTTGTGGAAATAGAAAGTTATAACTTTTGGTGGAAATTGGTTTTGTTTAAACAGCATAAAAATGTTTAGTGTATGTTTTTTTGTTTTGTTTTGTTTTGTTTTGTTTTTCCGGTGCTGGGTATCGAACTCAGGCCCTTGTGCGTTGTATGTTCTTGTGTCTGTTGGGCAGCAGCATTTCAAGGTCGTGTCTTTGTTAACCAGCGTATTAGGGTTTCTAGGGTACCATAAAAAGTACTACAAAGTAATTGGTCTGAAGTTAGAGTCTAAACAAAATTAATATATTCCCTGGTGAATCTTTAGACTAGAAATTTAACACTAGATGTTGACAAGATTATTCTGAGGGGTTTTTTGGCCTGTTGATTCCCATCTTCTTCCCTTTGTTTTTACATGCTATTCCCTTTGTGTCGATATCGTAATCTCCTTCCTAGTGATGCCATTTTAACTTAATTGCCAATTTAAGTAACATATCTACACTTAGTCATGTACTGAGATACTGGGTGGTAGGATTTCAATGTATGAATCTGGAGAGGAGAACCGGGCCCACAACATTGTAGATTTTGGCAAAATGACTTCACAGGCATTACAAAGTTGGATATTGTAAAGGCAAATTAAAGGCTGGTAAGTCCATGACACTATGAGCTTATGCCAAAGAAATACACTCATGTTATCTCCATTAAAATATGAATATATTTGCAAGATCAGAAAATTGAAACCACTTTTTTCTATGATTAATGATACAGTAAACAGAGAGAAGGCTTAAAATGACCCCCAAACAACCTGTTCTACACTTCTAATTTGCAAAAGTCATGAGATGCATATTTGGAGTGATTGCTGGAAGGTTCTGAAGAATCTACCTATAAATTTATACTCCATTAATCTGATTTTTATTGTAGTATGCTGCAGTGTTGCGATTCAGCTATTTGAAGAGAGAGAAGAGTTACCACACCCCCCAGGCCTTGACTCCGCCACAGCTATGCCCAGAGTTTCTACAGACAGTAATCATCTGGACCTGGGCTGTATTTTAATCAACGAACACACTTTTTAGCCATTTTTTAGATGGTAAAAGATTTTATACGTCATCATTTTTTCCAATCTCTTTTTTTAATAAACTAGATAATGTAGTGTAAGCCATCCTATAGGAGTCATGGTCAGTGAACAGATTTTATCCCATTCTGTAAAACAGTAAAATGGTGCCAGTTCTTAAGAGAAACTCTGTTCAATTTGCTGACCGACTGGACCGCTGAGGCTCCCAGAATCTGGGTGATGCTGCTGTGCAGCAAGCCAGCAGTTTGTACCCAGATTTGCCTTCTAAAAAGCTGCTGTGAACTCTGACCTTTCAGAGGTGGACTTGAGTGTGGTTAATGGCTAACAAACTCACACTCTCTCGTAAGAGTTCAAGGTTTTGATTTACCTACAGAGTAAGAGCCGTAGGTACAATTCCATGACAGTTCAAACAACATACTGAAAACCAAACTAATAACTTTCTTTGAAAAATATCTTTTCATCATTACTTTCCTCTATCTTTTCTTTGAAACCTACTATTGCTATTTCGTGGGCTGCCTTTGTTGGCTTCTTCCCCTGTTCCTTCTTCCGACTGACTAATAAATTCTAATTATCCTGAATCTCGGTTCACCTCTATCTCTTCCAGCCTTGTTCTCAGGTCACCATGCTGGTTAGGAGTTTATTTATCATTCATACATGTGATCTGCTACTGGATGTCTCTGTCTCCACTCCCTTTACTTCTATCGCATTTATTCTTTCACACGTCCCCAAAAAAATCTGTGTAAATTATATTTCTAATCCTGAAATCTATATAATATTTGATATTAAATATATACGTAATGATTTTTAGTATCAAGAATTTGAAACAACTTCTGTGATCTCTTTTTCATATTAGTAAAATGTAGACTTTTTATTGCAAGACAAAATAATTTTTATTTCTCTTTTTTATTAGTATGTGATTGTGGTACATAATGATTATGTTCGTCTTGGAGAATTGGTATATATGCAGGTCGGATGTGCTCTTCCTCCTCACAGAGTCCACTACCTGCCTGTTTCCTACCATCTCACTTTTATTTTGCTTTTTAAACCGTTTGTAGACAGGTCCCTCATATTCGAGAAACCACACAATATTTAAACTTCTGGGTCTGATTTATTGTATTTAGTATTATGGTCTCAACCCACCTGTTTTCCTACAAAGAAACAAATTTATCCCCTTTTGAAGACTGAGTAGTACTTTATTGTGTGTGTATACAGATGTAGATACGCATCTAGATAGAAACGCATAGATGCGGTGTAAACACAGAGGTACTATTCACAGGCATATAGGCCACTTTCATTATTTAGCTCTCTATGCAGTCAAACAACACAGTCTTCTCCTGTCTGAAGACAGTTTCAGGCTTAATGCTTATTTTCCTAGTGTACTTTATGTTTTGAACTACTTGCATCCTTTGCTAGGCCCCAAATACTCGTGAATTGATCATTTACTTTATTTATAACATGGAATTTCTTCTCTTGCTCTTTCCTACTTGTCAATCTTCAAGGACTATCACAAATGCTAACTATTTCCTGAAGCTTAATCTTAAAATGGTAACTATATGTCATTTCATTGTTCCGTAACTGACCAGTTTATGGATTACTTGTAACGTTGTATCTTGTGTTATCATCATTTATCTAACTATAGTATTATATACTGTATTTGACACTATATCCAAATAAGGCAAACTCTATGTCTCCTCTTCATCCGTGTTGCCCTTCTTGCGCCTGTTGTCTAGCAGAGAAGCCGTGAAGTCACTGCCCGAGGTGCTGCAGAATACTGAAAGCTAGTGATGCTTTCTGGGGAGTCCTGTCATTTTTCTCTCCAAGTAGCAGGTTTTGACCACTAAGGCAAAGTTTCATCTCTTTTTATTTTTTCTCAACATGCACCTTAGATCAGAAAAAAACTGCTCATACTACCTTCTAGACTTTGGAAAATTCATACCCTGCTTTTCTGGACCTTGACAGTGTGACTTTACCTCTGCTTTGTTTGACTGAAGTAGTATCTTCCCAAGATCATTGCCATGATTTCACCGTAGGAATGAATAAGATATAGTTTTTCTGTTTCTTTCTTTTTATCTCTCTTTCACCCTCTAACTTTCCTCCTCCTCTTCCTTCTCTTGTTCTTCTGCTTCCACTTCTTCCTTGCTAAAAGAAGGGGGAAAGATCCGAATGGAGCCAGAAAATCAAATGAAATTAATTAAAATGTACACAGAGGGAGCTTAATAAGTTCAAATATCTCTATTTAGTGATGAAGTAGTCAATTAATGATCAATCTTTATGTATCAAATACGCACTAATTCAGTGATTATACAAGAGTGTTTCAACACACATATGAACACAAATGCTAAGGGATTGAATATTCAACCTTTTTCAAGGAGGTACATGTAACGCGCATGTAAAGTATTTTAAGAGCTACAAAATGGGATTTGTCTTCTATTAGAATCACATAATGATTTCTCTCATGGGATATAGAAAGTTATCCAACTATTTCTAATGTTCTACTAAGTATCTGTTGACCACATCATACATAAAGACATAGAGATAGACACAAACACAAAGATGCATACATACTAACAAAACTACTGTTACTTCTTATTTAACATATCATATTGTTGTTAAAACTTTTTTTTCCAATTGTGAATACCTGTATGAAGGTAAGAAAGAAATTTAGAGCATAATCGTGAAAGATGGCACGAGATGTGAAATTTGTGATGTCCATAACTCAGGACAAGTATTTGTTCAAACTGTGAGTCTTCAAATTTTTACCTAAAAGAGTAGAAATATAATTACTTATCAATAATTATCAAAAATCAATTCACTAAAACTCTTCATTGGATTATGTAGCTATTCTGCATAGTTTTTTTCTTTTTTTAATTTCAATTTTGAAAATGACAACTTTAAAATTCTTCCTTATGTTTTGGGGTTTTTCTCCTTTTATTCTTTTTTAAATTTTAATTTTATGAATTTTATTATATTAAACAATGAGTACCTAACAGAAAAAAAAATTAATATTGATTTTTTTTAACCTTTAACCTCTCCTACCCTCCTTATTTACAAAAGCTTTGTTTCCATTTTTTCCTTCCATTCTATTTTTCTCTTGTCCCTCCTTACATTTTCTTTGGCATTATATCCTATAATAGATTCTGCACAGGAAAAATGAAAAGAAAAATAGTCTTCTATTTTCAGTGGTTTATAATGAGAATTATATTTCTACCAAACGTCTGAGTGTATGTTTGTATATCTTTTACAACCCAAAGATTTACTAACATTTTCTTATGCTAATGATAGATATTTATTAAACGAAAAATATTTTCATGAACTATTTTTTGCCCTGAGTAAATAACATTTATCTTCCAAATCTAAGGAACAGGTATAAACCATATACAAAGAAGGCTATTTTTAGATATAATATTTATTAAATTAAGAAGATAACAAATTCAAAATTATCATATTACATCTAAATTTAATAGATTTTCAAATATAGTTGTTATAATTTGTGTCTGTAGATTGAATTCAGGAAAGTTTTCTCACTGAGTGGCATCTCTTGCTCTTTTTATTTTTATCGTGAGACAGAGTTTCACAGAGTTGCCCACTTGGGTTTTGAATTTATAGTCTTCGTGTTTCTGCCCCTTGAGTCGCTAGGATACAGGTGTGTGCCATCATGCCTGGCTGATTGCTATAATTGTTTTAATTCTATGATATTAAAATGTGTCAGACGATCAGGACTTTTAGATCACTAGCACATATTGATTTATGAAAATACACAGTCTTGGAGGAGCTCAGGGAGCTAGATCTCGGGGATTCTATAAACTGGATGCAAATCCTTCTATGCCTTGTAAAGCAAAGTTTGTAAATTTAAATGGTAAAGCATGTAAAACTGTTCTCTTAGCCCATGAAATGCTCATTCCTAAGTTTACCAAAGTTGAAAGAGGATCACAACGTTTTCTGAAAAGTTTTTCGATATTTTAAATCAAGATAATCACCATTTTCATAAAATATAGTGGAAAAGACATATTTGTATTTATCACAAGTATGTATAGTAGACCAAAACCAGATGTCTCAGAGACCGTTAGGAAGTTCTAAACATGTTGCTTTTGTACATGTATTTTTTTTTAACTGAATATATCACCTCGCCTCCCTTGACACATATCCCACCCACACACAGAGAGCTATAGGATTTCATTATATATAGACAGTAGATAAATGAAGACATGTTGATGGAAATTACCAGAGTACACAGTTAACTTACCTGTTTTCCAGGAGTCTCTCTATCCCAGGGCAGCATGAAGCTTTTAAGTGGGACTATCCTACTTAAAATAGGCAAGAGACTACACCTTCTCCATACCCGTGCATGCTTCCATCACCACTATGTGACTGAAATGGCTGAGTCCAGTCTGTTTCCCTTTTTAAACTCTTTGTGGTGTCCCTGTTACCTGAAAATTACTGGACACCTTTTCTAGACTCAAAGGAACACAAGAGCTGCCTGAATATGGTTAAAACTCAATAATGATGTTATTAGTCAGTCAGTGGCACATGGCCTTGTACACATGTATGTTGAGAAATTTATTTAAGAAAAATTGACATTGGTCTGCTGTGGGGTATATTAAAACACTATTTATGGCTCTAATGATGGAATTAAGAATACTTTTGATCTGCTCAATCTGGAAACAATCTGAAAAGTTAATGAGTTTGGGCTAAAACTCTAATCTTTCCTCTCAGTTTCGGAACCTTTTCCTGGTTTATTTTTAAAGTTCTAATAGTAAGGAAGAGACGGCATCTGGCGGCTTGTCTTTTGCCTGTTTTAAGCACAGTGCTGTGATGTCCACTGGCAGAATGGACAGATTCCAAAGAGGCCCGCGCTGCTACTGGCCCTCACCATGATTAGCCTCGGTAGACGTGATAGCGGATCTGTACTTCAGCTTATATCCCTTCAGAAGCAATCAATGCCGCAAATCAGCTTTCTGCTCTTCTCCGTTGCTTTAAAGATTGATTTTGAATGAGAGTTTGTTCATGAGTAAACAAGTGATAGTACTTATTAAATATTTATAATTCTCCATAGAGTAAGTAAAACTACAAATCATGTTTCATCCAAGATTAACTGAGGTACTGTATTTTAAAACACCTTTTTAGGGTAAAGAAATCTGCACAAGTACAGAAATAGAATTCTTATTTCTAAATATGTACCTACTTAAATTAGGTATTATAAAAGATGCAGCGATATTGTACATAGTGTACAAGGAGGAATCAACAAGTGATATGACATGGTGAATTTGTGATAACTTTAAGTGACTAGTATAAATAGAATATTGTTTGTACAATAATCATATATTTTCCTTTTCTTAATAGTGTCTAAGTTAGAAAAATCAATCTATATCAACATGTATCGAAGTTATAAACTAAAAATTTAAAAGAAATAGAAAACAAAATACTTTTTTGAGAAACATTAAAAAGTGAGAAAAATTCTTCTGAAAATTATTCCTTTTATATTTCTATTAGCATTGATTCTTATTTGTTGATAAGAAAAGTATTTCAAGTTATCCCTGTACATCAAGATGGTAAAAATAGTTTTATTCACCTTAGTTGTGTAGAGATGAGTTTTTAAAGATAATTTTATTAAGTGAGCTTAGACAAAAATATCTTGGCAAAGATTCAAAGAAAATGAAAGTATATGCCCAAGTTCTTTATTTATATTTTTTTCTTTTATATGAATTACAATGTTTTGGTTTCTTAAGGGCAATGAGAGACACTTTTCTTCTCACAGGTCCTGATTTAAAAAAAAATACTACCCCTATCAACTATAAACAATTTAAAATTGTTAAGAAAATTTTTTCTTAAAATACTCACCATTTTAAATTTTAAAAAGTTAATTTGTTTTAAAAATATTTGTACAATAAACTTGGTCCCACAGATCTTGAGAACAAAAAATATGGTTCTACTGCCTCTTCTTAAATTTCCACTAGAGGGCAACATTTACCAAGCTTTCTGTCCCTTTGTGCTTTCACGGCAGTGAAGAAAAAGTTTTATCCCTTTTCATGAATAAATGTCATTGATTTAATATTTAGCATCATTGAGTATTGTTATCTTTATGATGCACGTGTGGTTCTGAATGAATGCAGCCTCACTAATAGAAGATACTACGATGGGCATTACTCCATCTGAGTTTAGTTAGCCAATCCTTGTTTTTCAGTTGCTATAATTACCAGCAGACAACACCAAATTAAAAAATGCATTATTTTCTATGCAATTAAGCTGTGTGGTAAGATAGTCAATGCCATGTGTGTTTTTAAATTAGAAATATGTGTATAGTTTTATGTTACCAAAAATAAATAAAAAACATAAGAGATATTGGTAGTAAATATAAAATTTAATTTTGGAGAAGTAAAAGCATTTTCTTATTACACAACCTAAAGAACTATTATGACAGTGAGTTAGGAAGACTAGTTGAATATTGTGTATTAGATTAGTACTTCTTAATCCTTGCTGAAGGGGAATGTACCTAAAGCCTGCAAAATCATCCTGTTTCTAAACTCTTTCAGAGCATTGCTCTGTCCACAGCTCTCCTCTCTTATCTTGTACTTCTCCATTTGCATGTTAATGTTTTACTGAAGAAAAACATTCTGAGGACTTGACACTAAGTCACTGATATTAGAAAGAGTGTAATGTTCCTTATGTTTCCAAATTCGATTTCCTGTAAGAGTTTAAAGCAATTTTAAAAGGTGGAGGTACACAACTGGCTTTGGAAAATGATTATGTAGGAGTTAATAGAATCATATTTAGAAATAGGTCCAGTAACAACAAAAATATGCACACAATTGTGTTTTTTTAATTTTTTGTGAAAGATATTATATAGTATGGTACCCACTGCAATTAAAAGGTTAATTTTCCCGTAATTTTTGTCTACCAGTGACTTTCAAGTTCATTTCCTATATATGCATTTAAAACAAGTGTCCATAATACTAAAAATTAAGCAGTAAAAATTTGTTTTTACCATGATCAAATCACCATCCTTGTGTATCCTTCTGGACAAATTTTAAGTGCTTTCTGTGTATCCATTTTTAACACTCATATTTCCTTTTAACTAAGTACTATTACTTATTCCCATTTCATAAATAAGAAAATTAAGACATTGATGTTAGAAAAATAGATAATTAGAAGAAATACAGAGAGTGAAATGTATAAACAAGATGTGGTAAAGAAATAAGCATTAGATCCCAATAACACTTCTAAAATTAAGAAACAACATTATGAAAAATTTTTAAAAATTGTGTCATTTTGACTTTATGTATAATGTTTAGAGATCATTAACTCCCAATAATAAATGAGAGAATTCAGCACCTTTGAACTATGCCTTCCTCCTCTAGCTTTTAATTATCATTAAATTTAATGATAGTGAATGATAGTGTCATAATTTCAAAAATTTTATGCTAATTTAGTTCTATATCCATAATTCCCAAAGTTGAATAGATTTAGATCTTTTTTTGTTTGTTTGTTTTGTTTTTTAATATCACACCCATTCTTTGTCAGGATTTTAGTTGCAAAATGTTTATTTTAATTTCTTGGCTTTCTTTGTTTTAAGTAAATTATATATATATTTTTACCAAAAAAATGTATTGGTACATTGTATACATAGTGATCACATTCATCATAGTTAAATTGTACCTGTACATGATACATCTTGGTTCCCCCCTTCTTCCCCACCCCTTCCCTTATACTCTCCCTCCCTTCCACTCCCCCTCCCTTCCTTATTTACAGTAGCTTTATTTACATTTTTCCCTTTTTTCTCTTTCTTTTCTTTTTCCTTTCTTTCTCTTCAGATATAAAATTGTCAAGAAGTAGTCATCCATTCCCTAGCACTCTTATGAACTTCTGTCTGTTGTCTTTGTATCTCTAAACAAAATGTTTGCGTGCCCTTTGCATAAGTATTTCTTTGTTCCATTACCTTAAATCTAACTCAATTCATGAAGTACTTGGCAGTATAACTTTAATATTTCTTTGGCTCTTATTTAATATATAGTATTCCTATAGTAAATGTATTTCATATATGTGTGCATTCATCTGTGTAGGTATTTGTATTTGATACATTTGCTAAGTTTATGGGAAAAATAACTCATAAATGGTTTATATAATTTTAATTATAACACTCATAATGTCTGTTTCCTGGTGTAAGCATGCGTTCTAATTCAACACCAAGTTCTTCCATCCGTAGTCCCTTTCGAGTACAGAGTATCTGGTATACTGTATCTTTCACAGAAACTTCCAACGTGACTGACAGCCAAAATGTAACCACTGGCCTGGAGTGTTTATGCTGGAGTTCAATGGCCTTCCATTCCCACTGCTGCTGTAGGTCCTGGCAGAAACCTTGTAACAAGGATCCATTCACTTGTTCACATGAGCCAGAGCTTTCAAGCTGCAAGCCGGGCTCAAAACCCTGGGACCTGGCAGAAAGGGGCTAACTCGTTCACTCAGAGCCGAGATCCCTATTATTCTTTCCCCTTTCCACCCAGGAGCATAGTTACTTTTCTTTTTAGGTTCCCAAAATAAAAAAATATATATATATCTGATTCAATCATGTTCTAAGAAAATGTAACTATCATATTTTTTCTATTTTTATTAAAATTTATGTAAAATTACACAAACTTACAGGCCATTGCACAAGCTTACAGACCACAGTACATTGTGACTTTTGCTTATGACAGTGAGCAAAAGGTTATTTATGTAAACAACCACATAAATGCAGCATTAAGTTAGAGCAACATAAAGTCGCTGTAGTACCTCGTGTACATGTCACTGTTTTAAATTTGGGTTATTAGGTTCAGTGAAATAAACCAGAATCACAAGCTTGAATACCAAATGGTCTCCCTCATTTGAGTGAAGCAAAATACAAACAAAAGAAAAGGGTAAACAATGGATACTAAAAGGCAAAGTGTTAGGTATAAACAGGCAAAGAGTTCAAGGTAACAAGAAGAGGGCAAAGGGGGAGGGGAATGGGAATCCAGAGGAATAATGATATCTTAAAAATAATCATCATATTCTTCTCCTGTCCTACCACTTCCCTTCCCATGTGAAAGACAAATATAACTCTATGGGACTCTTTAGTTGAATAAATCCCAGTACGACCCCTCTTTTCCTGGAGAGGACAAAAGAATAAGCAGTTTAATCAAGTTTTTCTCATTCATCAACTATGTTCTTCAAAGTTCTTATATAAATGCCGAGGACTCTAGCATTCAGAAATTTAACAAATCTCTTACTGACAACAGTGATTACTGACAGATAGAATAGGACAGAATATTGGTCAGCTCCTCACTGCTGGAGGAGAGATTTATTTAGCTCACAGTTTCAGGCCACGAAGAAACTTTGTGGAGAAAGGACCTGGAGGAGGAAAGCTGCTCACTCATGGCAGCCAGAAAGTAAAGCACCCAGAGAGAAGGAAGGAGGCAGCAAGAAGAATATGTACTCTTAGGCTACACAGCCAGGGACCACCTCCTCTAAGCAAGCCCCACTTCCTAAGGACTCCTTCAGCTTTGAACTTGTCCATGGATTCATTCACTCGTGTGGATGGGGTCTCCATGTTCCAGTCACCTCGCCAAAGCCCGACCTTTGAACAAAGGAAAACTCTGGGAGACATTGTAGGCCTAAAACATGCCAGGTTTTTTCCACTGGGAGTTCTGTTTTTGCCCTTCCATTGATAATCACCTGCAAGCAGTAAAGTTCTCCGGACCTGACTACTCTTGTAACATCCTACTGTCAGCAGCTCAGGTAAACTGAATGGAGTTTAGCTCCCACGTGCTGGAGCAGCAGATTAAAGCAACAAGTTAAACACGAAAATCCATAGTCTAAGAAGCAATTACTTTCTGTGGTAGTATAAACAGGAGGCTGAAATTCAGAAAAAGTGCCACTCCCTTTCTACTCCTCCAAACCTAAAACCCCACAGAATAGCGGGGGTTGAGGACCTTGCATTATATGGATTTAGGATCACCTCTTTGTGCAGAACCTCACGCAAAAGGTTCTTGGGACCAGCAAGTGGGAAAAGGAAGAGGGTGAGAGAGGGAAAAACAATATATCTTCAAGATTTCCCTCCTAGGCCTCCTCCCATAAGCATCCCAGATTAAAAAAAAAAAAAAAAAAAAAAAGGCGGGGGAGGGGCAGGCTGCTGAGGATGCAATTTTATGTCACTCTGCTGGCCAGAGTGGGAGATACTGGCTGCCCTGAAGCTGCTCTCTGGGAGGAAATTTTCTTTATGGGTTCCGCCCAGGGAAACTTCATCATTGCTAAGATCGGGCAAAAATACTCACATGGCAGATTTTTAAGTGTGGATTCTCCATCCACCTCATTTTCCTTTAGCTCTTCCACTTCTTCATTCATTGTTTCTCCTGTGTCAGTTTTTATGGCTCTTCTGTTTCTTTTCAGTATGATTTTTATTAGTATCTGTTTCACATTCCTTATGGGGAGTTGAACATGTATATAAAAATCTTAATTCTTTCCTCATCTCCTCTCCTCTCCCTCCATCTCTTGGTCCCCTTCTCATTTGCAAAAGTTCTCTCCCTATTTCCTATTATTTATCTTTTATTTGCTCTTTATTTGTATTTTGGCTTTGCCATATAAGAGAAATCATGTGATATTTAAGCTTGAGTGTCTGATTTCTTTCTCTTAATATTATGACTCTTCTTTTTTTAAATGTATTGACTAGAAAGTGATCAAAGTAACTTATATAGCTCAGGGGAGATTTAAAGACAGAAAATGAAAAGAGTTTATTTTAAAAAATGAGACATCCAACTCATCATTGCTACAGTGTAGCAATGGATTCCAGAGAGTAGAATACACCAAAATTCAGCATCAGTGGGGGAGATAATGATGACTTAGATTTAACCGTAGTTCTAACTATAAGCCAAAAACGGACAAGAGATATCCTGAGGAGGCTGAAATATGAAGAACCATGTGTGCCATGCATACATTTTTTTTATTTTTTCTAGTAAAATGTACTGAATAATAAGGTCACAACTATTTTAAGAAAACATATAAATCACGCATATGGACTAGGAAGAGATATGAAGACAACAAGATACCTAATTTTTAGAGAATACTCAAATATTGGTTGGACTGAGGCAAACTGGTTGACTTTCTCCCTGAGGGAGATCACTTCGATGACCAGGAAATGTGGTATTAGAAAATTTGCCAAGCTCTTCATTAGCAAGTGTATTATTCCATTGAAATATATATTATGTAAAAGCTTCATATCTAGAAGCAAATGATGACTCCTCTAGTCCTACACACTGTGAACAGTAGCTTGGAAAATGGTGGTTGAGGAGAATGTGCTATATGCAGAGAGGAAGGGAAGGGCAGCCTGTCCGTCACCTGAAGAAATCTGAGGTTATAAAAGTCTGTGTAGTATCCATGTCTAGGTAACCTTAAAATTTTTAGAGCAGAAACTTATCTTTTTCTAAAACAGAAATGTAGTATCTATTTTCCTAACATTAGACAACTGCTATATCTTCAAATTTATGTTAAGAAGTAGGTAGGTACAGTGTTTTAAGATTCCACAGCTTTAACTGCAGATATTTTCCTCCTGGATTTTTTTTTTTCATTCTGAAGTCTATAAAAATAATTGACCATATTCTCATCTACACAAATACGTGTTAGCACTTACATACTTGTGTGCATTTCCAGCTTCAATTTTTATTCTTTTATATGTAAATTCATGTAAAGTGACCTGTCTCATTTTGATATTAAGCTTAAATTATAGTGCTACAATTGTTTGTTCTTCATTATTGTGTGAAAAGAGTTTATTTTAAAAAATGAGACATCCAACTCATCATTGCTACACTGTAGCAATGGATTCCAGAGAGTAGAATACACCAAAATTCAGCATCAGTGGGGGAGGGGAGGAGGGAAGCCCCCTTCCAACCCGGGTTGCTTATGAAGCATCCACGGTCAGGAGTGAACATGCAGCAAATAAGCCCAGCTCTCCTTACTTGATAGTCATGGGCTAAGCTGAGAAATGTGTTTTGTTTTTCTTCTAAGTGCATGGCTGTAAGATTTAGTATTTGCTTTTTCCTAATTTACAGTACAAGTCCATTAGCTTCATTGTCTATTGTGTTTTATTAGGCATCTGTAAAACAGTCTAAAGTTATCAGTTCAATGGTGTTTACAAGTCAAAAGAGATTTTTATTTCTCCAATAAATTGAAAAATTCTCTATGACATAATTTTGATACATAAATTCAAAATTTATATATAATGTCATAGAAAAAGTTACTTTTTAAAATTTTCTGTTGCTTTTATTTTAGCAGTTATAGTTGTTTCATGAAAGAGTAGAAAATATAAAGTATGGTTCTTACCAATATTCACCCGAAAGACAGGTTCATGGTACAATTCAAGGTCTCTAGCTTAATAGAATCTTCACTCTTACATGGTTTTGTTATGTCTGGAGGTGGACTGTGAGCTGCTGCCCTTCTAGAAAATGTAGCTCCCGGTGATCGGAAACCCAGCTACGGTAAAAACTCAAAGAAACTGAGTTTAAACTAAGAGAAGACAGTTTATATAAAGACAGCATAAAGGGGGACAAGAGAGATGATAGATAGTTACTCAAAGAGCAAGGAACATTTGAAAGTGAAATACTCTTGGACCCTTCTCTGTTGTCTCTTTTTATTGGATTTTTCCTTATGTTGGCCCTTGGAATCTGATTGGCTCTTGGGCTTGTCTGTCACCCTTGCCTCCATTTATCTTAGCCCTGTGAGCTTTCTTTGTCTTTTGGAAGAGGGTAAGGTTATGGGTGGGTACATTTGGGCCAGGTTATGTAGATGTAAGGATCAAATAAAGGGGGAATTCATGATTTTTATATTAATCACAGTACCTGGGCCTTCCCCCAACTAGTTCCTTTGCCTTTGTCTCTGAACTGTTGGAATCTAGCTGCCTTTATGTTTCTAACTATTGGATTATTGCTGTTTTTCCCTTTCAAAACAAAGACAGTCTGGCTGTAAGTCAAAATTGTCTATTAATTTTTAATAATGTCTAATAAGGCCTTTACCCTATCTTTTCCCTACCTATGAGCACCCCTGTCCCTACAGTTTGGACCAAATTTAGCAAGAGCAACAATTGGCCCAATATATGTTGTCACTTGTTAAAGTGCTCTGTATGTGTTCTAGTAATGGCATAGTATTTAAGAAAAAAAAAATACTCCCTATATTTGTGATACAATCAAAAGAAGATAGAGAATATTAGAGAGTTCTTTCATACTAATTAAATTAAGATTATTGGGAAAGTAAGAATATTGTCAATATAGCAATTAAATTTTTGTTACTTTAGCCTTGATTTTCATTCTCAATTTTTTCTTCTCTTAACCTTATATTTAAATGTTTTTATTTATGCATGTCATTTAGTTTAAAATAAAGCATTATTTTTATTCACCAAGAGCTAACAGAGTCTAAGTGCGAATTTTGCTATTTAACAGCATGTTATAATATCTGTTAATTTTTTCCTTTTCTTTCTTTCTCTTTTTTTGGTGCTGAGGTTGGGATTCAGGGCCTTGTGCTTGTGAGGCAAGCACTCTAACCAGTGAGCTAAACCCCCAGCCAAGCTTTTTTCGTTTTAACCTCCAATTGCCTCATGCTTCCACTGACTAAACACCTTCCTAATTTTAAATTGCACTACTTTTGTAACAAATGAGTTCCTTCTAAGGAAAATAAATACGATGATCATTTTACATCAGTGATATATTTTAATTACTAAAGCTTGAGAAATGAATCATATTGGATAGTTCAATTTAATTATAGCAAGTTCCCATATTTACTTATAGTATTAGAAAAGCTGTTAAGCCTGTAGGTGAAGTGACACCAGAGGGCTAAAGTGAAGGCTTAAAGTCATCTTAATAATTTAGAAACTAAACATAATATTTGGAAAATGGAGATTAAGGTGTCAACTCAAAACTTAGCAATACTTTTGGCCTTTCTTTACAGGTAAGAAAAAAAAAAAAGACAAAGGGGCTTAAAAGAAAAGTCTCAGCAACAGTACTGTGGTTTTCATTTATACTGCATTGAAAGAAAAATGTTGCACATACTGGTATGGAGAAAAGAAAGTTATCTTCTACTTCTCTAAGTCCTTAAGTAGGATGCATCCTGGCAACATATCACAGACTAATGGGAAGGAAACAAGCATTTACTAACAATCATATATATGTGGCAGACCCTCAGGAGCTGAATAGTTTTCAAAGAGGCTTGTTTAGTATCGTCAACAAACCACACAAAATTTTAGTAAAAATAACAGGACTAAAGGAAAGGGCCTTGGGGCTCAAGGAATGACAAATTGTGGAAAGGCAAATAAAAGGAAAACTAATAGGAACTAGAGGGTAGTAAGTTTCATTATGTACATTCCTATAGTCCTGACATGAAACTAAAGTGGTCTTTCTGATTAAAGGATGTGTTTCTTGGTGGAGAGGCGAGAACTGGAAATTAAATTTATGTCTTGCTTTCAGGGAAATGGGGAGGGAAGAGAGTTTTCTGGTATCTGCTACTGCTCCCTTGTTTTCAGCACAAACTAAACATTATGCCAGAGTCAGATTTTGAGTGAGAGATTCTGCTGTCCTTCATTGGTAAAAATATAATTGTAAGCAACCAATTAATGTATGTATGCCTTTGAACCCAACTTCAAATTATTGCCAGGCAACCTAAAAGTTAACACTTAATTCTAAAAGTGAAGTGCAAAGAACAAAGAGATATTCTATTTTGTTTTGTTTGTTTGTTTGTTTGTTTTTCCATTTAACCTTCTTGCCCATCAACTAGCATATTAGAAAAGTAGGCATTTTCCTGAGAATAGACAGATGAACTGTGTTCACAGTCAGACAGAAATAAGCAAGTAATTATATGTATCATGACAGGTACTGCAATAGAGGTACTTATTCTGCAGAGGTAAAAGGAAAGATGGCAAACATCTCTGCACTGACCAGGAAAGATTTTGCACATCAAATGAAGAGTTTGCCAGACAAAAAAAGCACTGTGTTTGAAGGTTTAACTTTGTACATTAGAGGAGAGAGATATTTGATATTTAGTGGTTAAAATTGTTTGTGTATGGAAGGAAGCTGTAAAACTATTAGAAGAAATTACAAAAATAGCCAATAGTTTGTGAAATCTTTCAACATGCTAGTTACTCTTCTGAAAGCTTTTGTTGGATTCTCATCATAAGCCACATTTTTTTTCTTTTCCCCTTTTTAGTATTAGGGTTTGAACACAGGCCCTTTGCAGTGAGTTACATTCACAGCTCTTTCACAGCTCCTTTTTTTTTTTTTTTTTTTTTTTTAATTTGAGACAGGGTCTTGCCAAGTGGTTAAGTCATACAGGGTTGCCTCAAACTTACAATCCTCCTGGCTCAGCTTCCACAGGGCTAGGATTACAAGCCTGTAACACACATACAGTTCTATAAGCCTTTATGTTGAAACTAATATCTGTGTTTGTTAGGTGAGGTAACAGAGGCATAAAGACTGACACTTTTCCAAAGATATGTGGCTAATAAGCATCAAAACTAGAACAGAAACCAAGCTGAGTATTTCCAGAGTCTGTTGCGAACACAGTATGAAAGAATTTTGCTTAAGAGTTTACCCTCTGCTCTGTAAGTTACAGGAAACCAGTGAAGTCAGATAACCAACTGGATGTGGGACATGAGAAACAGACATTGAGAATGATGTCCAAGCTCATGTCTTTGATGAATGATGTGAAAGTAGGACTTACCTAAAGAGATTAAAAGATGGTAAGGTTGGGTGTTAGAAAAATATATAGTATACAAAGCCTGGGGCAGGTTAATTGCCAACATGCCTGCACATCAGTCAGTAGTGGCAATTTGACCCTGAGTCGAAGACCAGGCCTTGCTGGGACTCTTCTTTGACAACTGTAACATGGGCATGGGCTGGTTTTGATGATTAAATGCGTTTTCAAGCAACAGTGTCATTTGCTCATCGTACCCATTATTTGTGTTGGCTAAAACCGTAAGTCACAGATAGGAACTTTAAACAGACTCTAAGCAGAAAGAAGTGAATATAAGATTGTTTTCTGTAATATCAGCTTCAAATATGAAATGAAAATAGTTTTTTAGCCTTTATTAGTGTAGAAACCATGCAGGTTTTATTTTTAAAATACAAACGTGTAATAGTGCAGTTACATATACTTTCTAATATATAAAGTTAATTATAGTTATCAAATAATTCTGGGCTGGGGATTTAGCTCAGTGATTAGAGTGCTTGCCTTGCAAGCACAAGGGCCTGAGTTCGATCCCTGGCACAAAAAAAAAAAAAAAAAAATCACTAACAGAATGATGAGAGAGAAATTGTATAGAATTGTACATTATTAATTAAGATCTTTTGCATTGAAGTGTGCCTTCTAATTGCAACAGTAATAACAAAAGAATATAGCAAGTCATTTTATCCAAAGCACTCGATCGCACAAATATTCTTTTATTTAACAAATATTTATTAATGTTTTCTACATAGCAGTCACCTATCTTAATACAAAGGATATAACTATTATTAATAAGATTGAGTTTTCTCCCTAAGAAAATATAGAATCTTGTGTAAGAGAAAGGATAGTCACATATAAACCATGTGATTTGCCACAATACACTCAACCCATATCTATTAGTTCGTCCTCATCTATAGAGGAGCATTAGAGTAAATTATTACACACATATCGCTGCTTTTCAAATTCTCAGCAAACAGCACACCAAATTATCATCTTTAAATTATAAAAGCACTAGTCTTTTAAAATCCGAGGCAATTGTTCTAAGAATTATAGTACAATATATATACTTTTTTATTTATACCATTTTTAAATAAATATTATTACAGTGAGCATTTAACCGGCAGAATGACTAAATCTGCAAGAATAACATCTTTCCAAGACACTTAAGGTGTAACTATGGCAGAATCAAAAGTTGTGATTTTATTCCTCAGGGATCAGCCTTCAAAGAGGTGCTGATAATAGGAAGTTTTCTTGAAAAGTGACTACACCTTTATTAGTCAGAGAAGAAAGAAAAAGTCCAACATTCCATCATCACTTTAGACATGCATTATTGCATGCTGCAGATCAGGATGATGAGGCCTAAAAACCCCAGTGACTTTATCAGTCCTTCTGATTTTCTAAGCAAACGTTCAGCTCATTTGACCAAGATGGCTGCCATTCCTACAATCAGAATGCTGTGTCCTTCCACACAGTGACTTCACATAACAAATGACATCATAAATGCATAGCCTTTTGTTGGTTATGTCTCTTAAAGCAGTCTGATCTCCGGACTTATAAATGCCTTGTACCTAAAGGCTGAGTCCTTAGCCTGGCCTGTACTTTTCTTTCCCTTTCTCTGGCTGGGGGACATTCTTTCTCCAGGTTTACAGTCTTCTCCACGAGCAAAACCCATTTCTGAAATTCCCGTCCTGGCTTTCTTTTGTATTTTTTTTTTTAAACCAAGAACATGTATTGGTACATTTTACATATAATGGTTACATTCATCACATTTATTTTGTACCTGTACATGATGCATCTTGGTTCTCCCCC
>PVJO010023311.1:8447-26473 GCA_004026905.1 Hystrix cristata | reverse complement strand
TTTCTCTTCTGTTTTATTTGTCTGTTATATGTTTTTATGCCCATATGATGCTGCTGAGATATTGTAGCTTTGTAGTATATTCTGATGCCAGGTAGTATGCTGCACTTAGCTTTATTCTTTTTTCTCAAGATTGCTTTGGCTATCAGGATCTTTTGTAATTCCATATAAATTTTAGAAATTTTTTTAAATTTCTGTAACAAATATCATCCGTACCTTGATAGGTATTTATTGAATCCATATATTGCTTTGGGTTGTGGGTTGAGCTCAAGTGGTAGAGTGCTAGTCTAGTAAGCGCAAGTTCCTGAGTTCGATCCCCAGCAATCAAAAGAAAAAGAAAAAAAAAAAAGTGCGGGACCATATATTGCTTTGGGTAACATGAACATTTTAACAATATTAATCTTTCCAACTATAAACACAGGCTATCTTTTCATTTATTTATATTCACATTGATGTCTTCCATGAATGTTTTATAGTTTTCACTGTAGAAATTTTTATACCTCCTTGGTTAAGTTTCTTTATAGATTTCTTATTTATTTAATATTTATAGCTATTATGAATGGGATTATTTTACTTATTTCTAATTCTTTTTTTTTTTTTTTTTGTGGTACCGGGGATCGAACTCAGGGCCTCATGCTTGCAAGGCAGTCACTCTAACCACTGAGCTAAATCCCAGGCCCTATTTTACTTATTTCTGTTTCAGATAATTCTCTGTTAGCGTACAGAAACACTACTGATTTTTACTTATTGACTTTGTATCCTGCAACTTTACTAAATTTGCTTATTTTTTGTTTTTGGTAGAATCATTAGTTTTTCTGTGTTTGGTAGAATCATTAGGATTTCTAAAATCATATCATCTGTAAAAAGGAGTAATTTCACTCCTTCTTTGCAATTTGGAAGCATTTTATTTCTTTCTCTTGCCTACTTCCTCTGGCTAGAACTTGCAGTACTATGCTGAATAAAAGTTGTTAACGTGCAAATCTTAAAGAAAAAACTTTCAACTTTTCCCTGTTCCATATGTTTACTGTGTAGATTTTTTTAAAATGGCCTTTATTCTGTTGTGGTAAATTCCCATTCCTTTTATAAGTAAGAGATTTTATCATGATGAAATGTCATAAAATGTTTTTTCTGCATCTATTGAAATATGGTTTTATTCTTTATTCTGTGATAAAATGTTAGTGTGATATGCTACTGATTTACACAGGTTGAGCCATCCTTGTGTCATTGGATGAATTCCATCTGACCATAGTGGATGATCTTTGTAATGCGCTATTGAATTTGGTTTGTTAGTATAAGTTGAGGATTTTTGCATCTATATTTGTGAGGTGTATTGGTTTGTATTTTTCTTTTTCTTTTTTGTTGTTATTTCCTTGTCTGGCTTTGGTATCAGGACAATGCTGGCCTTGGAGACTGAGTTTGGGAGAATTCTCTCCTCTTCAATTTTTTGGAACAGTTTGAGAAGAATTGGCGTTAGTTCTCTGAAAGTTTGGTTGAATTATTCAGATCCTGTGTTTTTCTTTGATGGGAGACTTTTTTTTAGTGATTTAATCTTGTTACTAGTCTGTTTAGATTTTCTATTACTTCATAATTCATCCTTGGTTGCTTGTACATTTCTAGAAATTTATCCATTTCTTCTAGGTTTTCCAATCTGCTGGCATATAATTGTTCGTAGTAGTCTCTTGTGATCCTTTGTGTTTCTGTGGTACCAGTTGTAATGTCTCCTTTTTTCATCTCTGCTTTGTATGCTTTCTCTTTTTTCTTCGTCTAGCTAAAGTTTTGTTGAATTTTTAAAATCTTATTGAAAAAACAGCTTTTTATTTTTGTTGGTCTTTTGTGTTTTTTAAGTTCCTACCTGTTTATTTCTGCTCTTAGTTCCTTCCCTCTACTAACTTTGGGCTTACTTTGTTCTTTTACTATTTTCATAAAGTGTAATGTTAGATTACAAAAGATTTTTCTTCCTTCTTTTTTTAAAAATGTTTTATTACTACAAATGTCTCCCTTAAAACTGTTTTTGCCTTAGCTCATAAATTTGGAAGTGTTGTATTTCCATTTTCCTCTGTATGTGTTTTGTGTATGAATAAAACTGTTTCAGCCTAGTTCCCAAGAAAACAGTGGTTAAGGCATGTCTATGGAACTAATGCTCTTTTGGAAGGTTCAGTCTCAGGAAGTAACAGTGAGAGAAAAGTAAAGTAAAACACAAAGTACAGAAGTGAATACAAGCTGCTCTCAGCTTCATTACAAAAAGCTGATTGCTTAGTTACACAGGCCATGTCTGGAGAGACTAACAGAAACTTTGATCTTGGAAAACTCCATCAGGGGGAGGAAAGGTGAACATTTATTTGCTCACTCCTCCCTATCTTTCTTCTCTCACTACTCAAAGTTTTCCCCATAGGAGTTAACTCTTTTGCTCTGTGTGACAGGTCCTTCGTGGCAGCACCAGGAGGATCCAGAGTTTCCATGGATCCCATTGGGCCAGTATAGAACCATTATGGCGTGTATAATTATAGCATGTATGATAGACCCCATGGCAAAGCTAGCCTTAACACCCACCTAGAAAGCTTGAGCCAATCGATGGTGTGAGGAGACAAAAATGCCAGTTGAAGCAGCAAGTAGTATTACTGTTGCAGGAGTGGCATGAGCTTTGATAGGGCTAGTGGGCTGGGAAGCAGAGCAGGTGCTTAGATCAGGGACATGAACGGATGAAACGATTTGAAGAGGTGCAAGTACATTTTTACTTAGCATTGTGGCCACAGTTAGAATCCTTTAGGTTTATGTCTTCATTTAACTCGACACTCACTGCCTGTTACTCCTCTTGCAGGGTTGGCAGAAAAACAGCTTCAAAAAACTACTTCCTGTAATTTGGTTTGGCAGCAAAGAAGTCTGAGGCAGCAAGAAAAAAAAGTTTGAGGCTAACACATTTTTGTTCTTTCTAGGTAACATGTTTTATTTCCTTCCTAGATGTTCTCAAGTCATGTACCGTAGCCTTATAATTTAATACTGCCCAGCCATATCTAGATTGTAGGGCTTTGTCATTCGTTTTGCTAAAAATATGGCTGTTCCTTTCTGTCTGCATCAATAAGGGTTTTTGCTTATCAGGAAAGTGTTCTTTCCATGATATGTTTGATTTTTCTTTGTTTTGATCACTAATTCAAGAATAACAATGATCTTTTCTCTCGCGCTATCTCTGACCCTTCTCTCTTCATTCTGGAATGTCTCATTACTGAGTCAATACTCTCCCAGAATCAGGTCTCTCTTTATTGCCAATATGGATCTTAATTCTGTGGTTGCATTTTTGTATAATTACGGTCCTTCTTTATTTTAGCCATGTTTTTGATTTTCCACTTTAGCCTTTCTCCTTACACTTCACAGATGCATGTTTCTAGATCATACACAGCTTTTTATACTCTATTATAGCTATAAATACCTCTTGAAATTTTATTTTGGATATTGCAGTAGATAATTTTTATGTCTTTTCTTTGAGTCTTTAAGGAACTATTTCCTTTTTCTTGTTCTGAGGTATTTACATAGCTTCCCTGTTGACTTTTTGTTGTTGTTGTTCTTTTCTTCACCTCTCCATTAGAAAAAGTCCATGGACTTAGTGTGTATCAACATACAGGATACAAGAGAGACCGAGTTTCTCTTGGTCTCATTTCAATGTCTATGTGTACTGGGCTCTCACTACAGCTTTGCTCTGCTGGATTTTCCTACATCATTTTCTGGTCATCAATTACTCTTACTTGATGAAGTACATGAAAAACTGCACTGCCCAGCTTGCGCTGCTCTTGGGTTTGTCCTCTGCGTGCCCTACCCTCAGTGCTACATATTGGGATACTCCATTTCTCAACATGCAGTCAATATGCAATCTGCTGTCTACTTCCAGTCCATCTATTTTCTTGGAGCTCTTCTCTATATGGACGTGGAAAAATAGGAGAAAGATAATAGAGGAAGAGAGAAGAAGAGAGGAAGAGTGACTAATACATCTCTGGCTGCCTCAGAAAGCAGGGCCTACCATGGAAAGCAATAACTACAAAGTTTCTAGCTAGTACAGACCCTTGATGTGAGGCAGGGTACAAAGAGGTAGATATCACTTACCTTTATCCTTTTTTTCAGACAGTAATCTGATTCATGCAATAAAACCTGACTAGCTTTGAAGTGAAGGCTGGGTAGATTCTTTATCTAGCTCTATATGCCTTAAATTAAGGAAATTTTGTTCTCAGACAGTTATTTGTTGGTGTGTTGAATTTACATCTTAGTTGTTTTTAGAGCATGACTGAAGACTAAAGGCAACGTCCCTTGCCAAAATGTTTAAACTTCCAGGAATCACCTGAATTCATGCTTGGTAATTACATTACGCCAACAGTTGCTGAAGCACAAGAGATTATTACAGAAGTCAGCTAAGGATCAGGCGAGATTTAAGTCAAAGAAAGTAAACAGGACCTCTGAGGAGGGAAACTACAATCTTTGTTTGTGCCTGAGTGAAAGATTAAATGTATTTTCCTTTGATTATATAAGTCATATTCATATATAATCAAACCGAAATGGAAATAGAAAAGCTATTAATGCCAAACAACCAGCTATTTTGAAAATAACCTAAAGGTCAATTGAACTAAGCCTGTTATTTTCAAAATAATAAATTGTTTAAATACAACCTTTTACAAATAAGAATTTATATACTGCTATAGTTGGATCCTGAATGTCTCCTAAATGCAAAGTGATGAGGAGTGGTTCCCAGCCTGCAGCATTATTGGAAAATAGTAGAACTTTTAAGAAATTGGTGGGGCTGGAGATTTAAATCAGTGGTTAGAGTGCCTGCCTCGCAAGCACAAGGCCCTGAATTTGAGTCCCAGCACCAAAAAAAATAAAAAATAAAAAAAGACAAAGAAATGGGGCCAAGTAGAAGTAAGTTAGGTCACTGAGCACCTGCCCTTGGACTCTGACCCGCTTTCTGTTTCTCTCTTTGCTTCCTGGATGCCATCACACAAACAGGCCTGCTTTGCTATGTGTTTCCACTATGATGTATTACACTGCTACAGGCTCAGAGCAACAGAGGCCAAACAATTGTGGACAGAAATCTCTGAATCCATTAGCCATAATAAACCTTTCCTCTTTTTAAGTTGATTACACAGGTACTTTGAGATAGCACCACTCAGGTAAATTACACATTTGGCAATACAGTATCGTGTCAGTTTTCTGTATCAAAGATTTGAAAATAGCCACTTTTCTTTCACCAGCTTTCCTCTACAATCTCCTTAGTCTTTGTGAGCTTATGTGTGTTTCCTTTTGACAGCTTATAGTGTCCAGATCAAAACACCAGGGATGAAACAGAAAACAAAAAGAAGGTGTGTTGGAGCTCCAAAAGAAGATGTTTGTTCAATGTTTGCAACTGACTAAAAAGGGAAATAATGAAATATGTTCTTTATCATAGATCTATCAAAGCATTCAAATGACTAAGTAGGTAAGAGAGTTTGCTGTTGCTTATGAGGCAAAGGCATACACAGAAAAAATTAAGCTATTCTTTGCAGAGTAGCAAACAACTTGTCATTCTGCAGCTCATGTGGAAATATGGCATTGCAAGCCTTATGAAATATATATTTTTTATTGATTCTATGCTTTCAAGTTGAAGTATACATTTTCAATCCAAGAATCAATAATTTATGGAATTAATTTTTCATTATAACTTTCTCACAGCTGCTGAATTTGGAATGTTCTGACTCTAAGACGAATGTAAATTGAACACATTTCTGTCTAAGAATTCTAGCCAGTAGTGAATTAAGGAGTTGGGCACTATAGAGTTGCCAAATATATTTGGCAAATATATTCAATTTTAATATGCCTGGGGCTGAATCATAGAGGTACCTTTAAAAGCACAACTCAAACAGCCTCATTTGTTCTAGTGACAAATAAATCATGGTAATACATAACCCCCCTGAGTGAAAACTTGTTAGTGGAGTTAGCTATTAAACAATGTATTTCTAACAAATATCGCTCAGGCAGACTAATTAGCTGATACCCAGAAGACTAAAGCTAGAAATAAAAGTAAGAGTAAGAATTTTAATAAAAATAGAAGTCTCAATTAGTTCTATGAATCTTACAGCTATCAATATTCAATAAACTCTGATATGTTATCACTAAGCCATAAACCAGAAAGCATTTTGTATACAAGCATGAATGACACTTCAACATTTGCATATATTTATCAGTGTTTGATACCAGACACCATTCTACATGCTGGAGACTCATCAACAAACCAAACAAAAATCCTTGTTCTTGTGGACATTACCTTCTAGTGAGAAGTAAAAGACCATAAACAATAAGTATAAGACTATAAGGTGACAACTGCTGTGAAAAAAAAAAAAACACAGACTGGGTTAAGAAGAATCGGGAATGCTTCCAATTTTAGGTGAGAAAGACAGGGCAGGCTTTATTAGAAAGGTGATAATTGAGCTAAAATTTGAAAAAGGAGAGAGTGGAAGCTGTGAAACTGGAGGCGGGGCACTTCACATAGGAAAGCTGGTGCAAAAGCCCTGATGCAGGGGTGTGCTGTCAGGTACGAGAAACATGGAGGGGGTCAGTGGGGCTGGAACAGAAGAAGAAAGAGAGATAGCAGAAGAGAGCAAAAAGGGAATTGGATAACATAGGGTAGGCCCTTATACAAACTTTAGCTTTAATTACGAGACAGCTGAGAGCCATCAGAGCATTTTACACAAAGGGAAGTCACGATCTGACTCATATTTTAAGCAGATTAACCTGGTTCTTATGTTTATATAGGATTTCAGGGGGAAAGGCATAAGTAGGGAAAACTTTTAGGAGGCTACTGCAATAATCCAACTCAAAGCTAATAGACCAGGGAGGTGTTCAGACTCTGAAAATATTTTGAAAGTATAGGCAACAATATTTTCTAATAGACAAGATGGGATATATAAGAAAGTCAAGATGTTTAAACTTAACAGAAGAAAAAAGTTATTAAATGAGATGGGAAAGACTAAGTGGTACAGATTTGGTGCGGGAAATCAGAAGTTCAGTTTTGGACTTGTGAAATGTGAAATTTTTAAATACTATTAAAATTAACTCATATTTGGGATATACTTTCTAATAGCAGATAGTTCACTTCTCCTGAAGAATGACAAAGTGCTGGAGGTGTAAAGTGAGAAGTTATTTTAGTCCATTACGGCTACCATAACAAAATGCTTTAGACTACTATGTAATTCACAAACAATAGAAGTTTACTGTTCAAGGTTTTGGAGGTGGAGAAGTCCAAAGTCATGGCGCCAGCATATTCATGCCTGGGGAGGGCCCATTCCTCATAGATGACATCTTTCAGTTGTGTCCTCACATGGCAAAAGGGGCAAACAATCTATCTTGCGCCTCTTTGATAAGAGCACAAATCCCACTCTTGACCCTGGAGTTCTCCTGAATTAATCACCTCCAAGAGGCTCCACCTTCTTATCACATTGAATTTCAACATATGAATTTGGGGAGGACACAAACATTCATATCACAGCAGAATGTATAAAATAGTTGTCTAGGAGTGTGAGAAAATGGACTAGGCAGATATAATTGCTATTTAACATTAAGGGCTCACTTGAATAATAGGAATTGCAAGTAAACATATTGAGTGATTATTATGTTCTAGGCGTTGCTCTAGAAGCTTACATATTCACCTTATGAGTTGGCATATTTATCCTGTGTTGAAACGAGAAAACTGAAAAATTGTCATTTGTCTGCAGCCACATAGCTAAGTGGTGCTGGCAGGCTGTGAAGCTAGGCTGTTTGGCTTCAGAGAGTGGGCTCTTTTTGCTACACAAATATTTGTTGATGGAATGAAGAATAAATTGAAGGAAGGAAAGAAACATAATCAACTATATCTCCATTGTCTGTGGCTTTTTTATTAAATCATTTTGTTACTCATGTGACTTAAACTGTGTGTTCCAGATCTTATAATAGGGTTCACATGTGGAGGAGGAGCTATAGAAGCAGGGATATGGCCTAAACATATGATAGGTTTGAATTATAGCTCTTGTCTCACAAGGTATGTTATCCCAGCCAAATAACTTCATCTTTCTTCTTTTTTTTGGTGCTGGGGATCGAACTCAGGGCCTTGTGCTTGCAAGGCAAGCACTCTAATCACTGAGCTAAATCCCCAGCAACGTCATCTTTCTAAGCCCCAGTTTTCTTATCTTTAAATTAAAAACACATATATCTTACAGATTTTATGAAGATTCATGAAATCATGTATGCAAACTAGTTGGTATAGTGCCTAGTACAAAATCCTCAATAAAATTAATTTTTCTCTCCCTCCACATTCTGGTGAGTAGCCTAGAACTTCAGTACCCTTCCCAGAACAGACTATGCTTTGTACTTGGCCGTTTCACTCCCAGGACTGGAGGCTCTGCCCTCAACAAATCCAAGTCCCCTTATCATGTCATAGGTGGAGAGTGAATCTATCTTGCACTCTACTTGTTGAAACCCTCTACTGCTTCATCTTGGATACCTTTCCTACACCTTAGCCACCTTTTAAATGTGAAGCAAGGTCCTGTGGCAACACCAAACCTCCCCCGCCCACATCAATGGTAAGTCACTTCCCTGAGTTCCCATACCCAGAAGGTGTGGCTACAGCAGGGTCCTTACTCTTCCGATTTGTCCTGTCTTGCCTTAGCACACTGTCCAACAGGGGCAGCAAAAGAGTTCACCTAATTTTGACATTAGTTATATAAAATGCCAAACTTACAAAACAGTGACTTCGTGAGAAAAAAGTAATCCACATTTCAAATAGATACCATTCGATTTTTCCTGGAGCACTTTTTTTCCCCCAGGAACATATGCTTTACAAGGGAAGATACATAAAGAAGTCGTTTTGTATCCCAAAGAGTAGGTTCTAGGCAAATAGTGGTTTTCCTTTTTCTTTCTTTTAAAATTTTCACCTGAGCATCAGTGCTTAATAACTTGATAAGCTTCAGACAGTTCTGAAAATAATGGAGTTCTAAAAAGCAAACAGGCTCCTTTATGTTACATTTATAGTGATTAATGAAAATCTGAGTCTTTTCCATAATTTGAGTAAATTGGAGGCTACTTTACGTTTCTAATAATGGTACAAAACTGATTCTAAATTTTAGAAAATTGTAACAACAAAAAAATCAATGCCAGACAACTGAGTCTAAGATGAAAAAAAAAATAATCAATTGATCGGTCGATTTACTGATTTTAAAAAACCTTGCTCCTCCGTACCCACTTAACGCCTTGCAGAAATTTTCAGCCTCCAGGAGCCGGAAACGCGGGGCCGCGGGTCACAGAGTCTGCGACTGCGCAGAAACTCCGTGTAGCTCACACATTTCACGGAACGTTCTGGAAGTGTGAGCGTGCCCAAGCAGCGCTGAGGACCTGCGGATCAGATAGGTATGTTTGTGGCTTTGGGGACAAAGCCACCAAAGACCTATTTCTCTATGACTTTCTTTCTTTGTTATTCTGCCAATGTTTTTCCCCTCAGACTTGCCGAGATCCGATCTTAACCTCCGGGGCTTGATGGCGTGAGGGATTCGGAGTCGGGCTGTGGAAAGGGGTTGCCTCAGGCTTTCCACTTCGAATTGTAGAAACGCTTCGAAGGCCTGTCATCTACCCTGTGAATTTATATTTGGTTCACTTTAGGCTGTGTTCGCCGCCTAAAAAGTAAAGAATAGAAAAGGCCGTGAAGACAGCTGTAGACCAGCTCCTCACGCTTGAGGAGACTGAGTAGGGAAAGTGATTTCCTGATGATTATTGTGCAATACTGAACTTGTTTAAATCTGAAAACTGAAAAAATCAGAACAGCAAAAGCCCAGAATCTGAGGACCTTGGAACTGACAAAGACCTAAGAAGCTGTTGGGACCGAGCTTTACTTTCAGAGGAGGATGAAGGTCGGGCAGAGGTGAGGTAACTTCAGAGCCCTCTAGGGCTGGAGTGGACACACCCTCTTCTCACCTGCTGGAGTCTGCCCTGTAAATACCGAGGAAGCCTTGTTTCACCGGCCCTAGTTTTCTGATTAATTCCTGATCCTTATCAGCACACTCTCGGGGATTTACTGGCCCCAGTTCTTTTCTTGCAATGCACAAAATTACATCTCTTAATTTTGGTTAGTTAAAACTGTTTACAAAACTTGTGTATAGGGTGTGAAGGTTAAATGAGTGTGTGTATTACTGTACTTACTGATATATGTACATACTGATAAGTGCTCAAAAAAGCAGCTACAGCATTTGTATATTTGCCATTTTGTGGGTATGTTACCAGGTGAACTGTCCTCAACTAGTCAATTAAATTGTGTGTAGCAAGTAGGTGGGAGAGATCAGAGTAGCAAGCCCTTCTCCCTGATCCACTGATTTACTACCTCAGGAACAATTTTTGGCCAGTTGATTTGCTAACTCAGGAACAAATCCTTTTTGAATTTCAACAGTGTGTCAAGCACTGGTTTAGGTAAACCAGGTGTCCCTGCTTCCATGGAGCTAGTTAACTTGTCATTCATTCATGTGGTAAATGAGAAAATCAGAAAGCAGGTGGTGTCAACCCAGCAGGAAGAACTTTAATTATTAGAGTTGTTCAAAAGTAGAATGAAACTGCCCTGGGAGATATTAACTCACTATCGCTGAAAGTGACTTTCATTTGGTGTACTTTCTAAATTTTGCTTTGAACTACTTTTGTGTTAAGTAGCACAGAGAATATAAATTTGGTTGATATTAAGAATTTTTCATTTAGTGTGTGAAATGAAATAGGCTTATAAACAAACATGTTGGGCAAAATAGTAAGTGCTCAACAAGAGTGCTAAGGCAAATTATGAATAAGAAATTTCATTTAGTTTGATGGGATCAGTGATAGTTGCTTGAGAGAGACAGGATTTTTAATAAGGTTAGAAGGAAAAGTAGTGTTTTTTAAAGTGGACTTTTAAAACAGACTTTTAGAATGGTTTTAGATTTACACAAAAACTGAGAATATAGAGTATTCTCACATAGTGTGCACTGAGCTTCTCCTATTAGCATCTTAAACCCAATTTCCCCCATTATTAACATCTTTGTATGGCATATTTATTACAGTTAAAAAACCAATATTGCTACAATCTTTTTAACGAAATTCTATAGTTTATTCAGATGTCCTTACTTTTTACCTAATGTCCTTTAATCTGCAGCAGGATTGCAACGAACATACTACATTACATTTAGTTGGAATATTTCCTGAGATTCCTCTTGGCTGTAATAGTTTTTCACTTCCTTTGGATGATGACAAATCAGGAGCAGATTCAAGGAGAGTTGTTCAGATAATTTGTGGTATGCCATCTTATTGGAATTTTTTGGTGTTTTTCTCATGATAGGACTGGGTTACGGTTTATTGAGGGGAAACTTTTATCATTAGTATATAATAGTGATGGCAAATTGTTTAGAACTTTCAATGATAGAAACAACTTGCTGCAGCACACGTGCCATAGATTCACCACAACTGGTATGTAATATCAAATCGAGTTGGGTTTGGTGACAAATGCCTATAACTGTGGTGCACTGGGAGTCTGAAGCAGGGGGATTGCAAATTCAATCCTGGTCCAGGCAACTTAGTGATTTAGCAAGACCTGTCTTAACATAAAAAAGGGCTGGTGATGTAGCTCAGTGTGAAGGGCCTAGGTTCAAGTCTCATTACCACAAAAAAAAAAAAAAAGGTCTGACTGTTGATGTAGACTTTGACTGCCTGGCTGAGGTAGCGTTTGTCAGGTTTCTCAAATATAAAGTTACTCCTCCCTTCCTTTTCTGTATTGTACTCCTAGGAAAAGGAGTCATTACTAAGTTCAGCCTCACCCAAAGAATGGGGAGTTATATTCTTCTGTCTTGAGGTTAGAGTAGCTATATAAATTATATGGAAATCTGCATAAGAGATTTATCTCCTCTACCCATTTATTTATTCAAGCATTTATTTGCTTATATTGATGTGAACTCATGGATATTTACTTCATACTTTGGATTATATTTCTGTTTTATTATTTTGCTGCTCAAATTATTCCAGTTTTGTTCATTTTAATTGCTTCCTCTGCTCTTCATCCTGTTTATGTGGTTTGGGGTTTTGTGTTTTTAAGCTTTTCTTTCCTTTTTGGAACTACAAAATGTTCTCATCTCATCTTGTATATTTCTTGTCCCAGACCTAGAATGAGCCATTTTTTCCAAGGAAACTTGGATTCTTTTATCGGAGAATGCTACTGGAAACCAAAGTCTAAGTACTAGGTGTTCATGTTGCTTCTAGAGCTGTGGTGGCAAACCTACGACACACACACCACAGCAGGCTGTTTGTATCACTGAAAGCTCTAAAAGATTCACCATCACTGTTCTAGAGTGTCTGTTAGTCCCTTTGCGCTGACACAGCAAAGAAATGTATGTTATGTATAATAATCTGAGTATTACCAGAAGGATCATTCTATGGGAAACAGGATTAAAGAGAAAAGTTAAAAGTATGCAGAATAAAGTTTTAAAATGCTGTTATGAACATTCTTGTACAAGTCTCTTAGTACACATTGTACAGGCTTCTGTTGAGATTATACTTTGGAGTGAAATTGCTGGTTACTGGTTATAGCTAGTGTTACAGTTAGTATCTGCATGTCCCCCCCCAAAGCTTCATGTGCTCATAGGTGGACCTTTGGAAGCTATTGGATCATGGGGCATGATACTCATTAGTGGGTTAGCCCACTGATGAGTTTATAGATAATATGATTTGGGAGGTGAAATCGGGTTGGAAGAAATGGGTCACTTGGGGGCCATGGCCTGGAAGGGTGTGTCTCCTTCGCTCCTCCCTTGACCTTTCTCTCTACGTCCTGCTGCCATGTCAGGAGCTGTTTCTGCTCTGCCATGCCCTACTGCTATGCCACCCTGCCTCAGAGCTAGCCAACTGTGGACCGAAACTTGTACAAACTGCAAGTCAATATAAACGTTTCCTCCTTTAAATTGTGAGTGTTGGGTATTGTGTCCCAAAAGCGAGAAGGTAACTAGGACAGCTACTTTCACCTTAGTAGATAACACCTATCAAGAACTATGAAAAATCTGAGATTTTACCTTACTTGGCAAAATAAAAAGCTAGGCTGTTATGGTTACAGATGCTGGTAGAATATATAAGATACCTGGATGAGACAAAGGATATTTTAAATTTGTGGCAAAAGCAGTAGCTGCAGTTTCAGATTCCTGTTGGTTCCCTTAGCCTCACAGGCTCAAAGGGAGGTAAATGTGTGGGGATGACACAAAAGGGCTTCAGTAGATGCCTGCATATGCTGTTGGTTGTATTAACAGAAAGGAACAATGAACGGAAGAACACTTAAAATGAGTGGTAAACTTGCTAACTTTATTTTTCAATGTTGTTTGCTGCAAATGAAAAAGTGACAGCTAAAGAGATGTGAGCGATTTATATTCTTGGCATATTGAGCAAAACATGTAGGGACATTCAGGGGTCATCAAGGATTATCTACCTCAGTAAAGTCCAATTATCTTCCAGAATGGTTATATAGTTTAGTTTAGTTTAGTTTAGTTTAGTTTAGTATAGTTTTCACTGTACCTGAGTATAAGAGGCCCTGCTGCTTCATATGCTCACCAGTTTTTTTTCCTTTAATTTTTGTCCCTATAATGCAGCTGTTCTCAACAGGGTTCTATGAGAGACAAGCTTATAGAACATGATTTGAGAACCATGAACATTATATGAAATTCATATCTCAGTATACATTTACGAAGTTTTAAGGAACACAAGGCATATTCACTTGTTTGTTGTTGCTTCTTTCATGCTACAAGGGCAGAGATGAGTATTGAGAATATAAAGCCACAAAAACCTAAAATATTTGCTCTTTGACTCTTTGCAGAATAAATATTGCTGAGCTCCGCCCTAGGGCATTAGGTCTTAATATTCCAAAATTCTATTTAAGAAGGGTTGTAGTGGATATAACCACAACCTTTTCGTGGTCTTAACTTTCATTTAACTAACTGTGACTAATTTTTCAAAGTATCACCAAAGTAACTATTTAAAAGAGATCAAGATGGTTGTTTCAGATGCAGGAAATAGTATGGTGTGGTGCGAGACTATAGGCATCGTTTGGGGATCAAGTAAATGGTGTAGTTTTGCTCCTAAAAGGTAAAGTGTAATGTACAACAGGCAGGACTGGCTGTGTATTTTGCAGAACCCAGTCTAAAATGAACATATTTGACCTCTTAAAAAAAATTAGTTTCGGGGCAGAAATAGTAGAACATTAAAACAAGTGTAGAATTCTTTTAAATATGGGGCCCTGTGTAATTGCAAAGATTAGATTATATGCTCATTAAATTGTTGTTTGTAGTGGGAATAATTCTTGAGAGGAAGCTTGGTACCAGACTTTGAGAAGGGGAATCTGAATGCTAAGCTGAAGAGTTTAAATTTAAGACTTAGGAAAAAAAACCTTAAGAAGCCATTGAAGTTTCCTGAACAAAGCATTCATAAAACCGAATTTTAGGAAGATTTAGGAAGTTTGTGGAGTACATCTCAAAGGAGGCAAGGAGACCAGTTAAGAAGTAATTACAATAGTCCATGCAAGAGATAATTAAGATGCACTAGTTGAAGAAAAGGAATAGATCTAGGATTGAACGTATTTGCTTTCACTCTGTAAGTTTATATGATCCTTGGTACTCTTCTCTCAGTCTGAATCTGTAAAACTGTAAAATTAGTACTTTTTTCTTTTCCTTTATTTGTTGTTCAAAACCTAGCTGAAACTGGTTTAGTGCTCGGTTTCTTGTGTTTTCTGTTGAGCATTACTCACATTATAAATGAATATGACCATATATACTAACCTCAAAATCCCAAAATCCAAAATGCTCTAAAATCTGAAGCTTTTTGAGTCTCAACATGATACCATAAGTGGAAACTTCTATACCTGTCTTCATGTAACAAGTCACAGTCAACCTTAACCCTATGTGTATGGTATATAGGAAATATGAATGAGTTTTGTGTTTAGATTTAGGGTCTCTACCCCAATGCCTCTCATGATATATATGAAAATATTCAATAATCAGAAAGGCTCTAGATCACTTGTGGTCCTAAGCATTTTGAATAAGAGATTTTCAGTCATTGTGTGTGTGTGTGCAAGCACACACATTTTCTTTTTTTTTTTTATTTTAAACCAAGAACATGTATTGGTACATTCTACATACAATGGTCACATTCATTACATTAATTCTGTACCTATACATGATGTATCTTGGTTCTCCCCCCTCTTCCCCCCTCCCCTCTGCACCCTCCCTCCCTATTTACAGCAGGTTCATTCATCGTTTTCCATATTTTCCCATTTCCCCTCTCTCCCCTGTTGCCTTTCTGCTTTTCCCCTTCTTTCCTTCTAGTACTCCTCTCCTCTGCACACCATCCTCCTTTTATATAATATCTATTACACCTCTTTGTCCTTATTTACAATTATGGTCTCTCATATCAGAGAAACAATTCGATGTGAAGCACACACATTTTCATTCCATTTCTAAGTGACCTTTTGTTTTCTGATGGTTAACAATAACTGGGCAGCCCTTAATTTTATAACCAAGTTAGAGTTATTTCAGCTTTCGTTTTCCCTTCTTATCTGAGTCTCCCTACTAGGATAGAAAGCCTAGGATGAGGACACTAGAATTACTTGATTATATTGAATAACAAAATATTTATTAGATATCTGTGTGGAAGGAGACCAAAATGGGAGTATCATCAAGGAAGGTTCCATGGAAATGTTAAGGCATAATCTAAAGTACAAAATAGCCAGAGGAGTTGAACATTTTAAGAAGGGAGTAGTATCCAACGTGTAATTCTGTTGTAAAACAAAGGCTACCCTTCTTTTTTATTACTTTGAATACCTCTGGGAGGAAAAAAAAACCCTACAATAGTAATAAAAATCTTGTAGCATGCATGAGGCCCTAAGTTTGATCCTCAGCACCAAAAAAAAAAAAAAAAACCAACCCCAGAACTTGTGAGCATTGGGTCGATTGCTTAATAATGATATTAATTAGTATTTATTGAGGCTTATTATTTGCAAAGCTTTTTTTTTTAAATGGGAGTCTCACTGTATTGCCCAAGCTAGTTTCAAACTTTGAGGTTTAAAAAAAAATCTTCCTGCCTCAGCTCCCAAGTAGCGTTCCCACTTGCAAAACACATTTTAATAATGGCTACCACTTCATTTATTATGTGCCCTGTTTCAGGTGTTTTATGTGTATTAATACATGAGCTCTCTTAAGAGCCTTATGGGATAGGAAGCATTGCATAGGTCAGTGCTTTTTTTCCCCCTTTTCTGGGGTGGTCCTAGATTTAAATCCCACTCTACTGCTGAGCTGTAGCCCTAAACTGTTAAGCAGTGTTATATTGCCACTGTATGAACTGATTTATCCTTATGAAAATGCTATGAAAGAGGGACTGTTACTAGTCTTTTACGAATGAGATAGCTGACTTTTAGAGATTAAATTACTTGCACAAGTGGATATAATTAGTAAGTAACTGAGCTAGAATTTTAATCTAGGCACCCCATCCAACCATAAATTTATACGATTAACTGTTATGTTATATGGTCTGACACTGACTACAAATCTTTTAAAAATAACCTTAAATACTGAGTATTTTGGCTTTTTAAAGTATAAATGCAGTACTTTGTTCTTCTTTCTTTCTGTTTTGTTTTGTTTGCAGTACAGGGGATTGAGCCCAGGGCCTTTGTGGGGTGTTTTGTTTTGTTTTGTTTTACTTTTCTTTTTGAGACAGGATCCTGGTACATAGCCAAATTGCCCTAGCTGGACTTGAACTTACAACTCCTTCTGCCTCAGCCTATCATCGTACTGGGATTCAGGTGTGTGCCATAAAAGTCTAAATATCCTAAACGATGACATTTACTTTAGGTTTTGATCTAATGTTTGAAAATTCCCACTGCCTGTTGTTCCCAGAGGCATAGTGGGTAGATCTTTAGGCCAGATAAACATTGTCTTCTTAGCTCACCTCAGTTCCCAAGCCAGAAAGGCATAATTAGCTGCAGCTTCCCTTGCTCTTTTAAACACTCAAATAGTGGGGAAAAAAAAAGAAAAGAAAAGAAAAAAGAAAAAGCCTGAAATAGTGCTGGGCAAGGTATGGTGTGCCTGAAGTCCCTGCTACTTGGGAGGCTGAGAAAGAAGGATCATGTGATCATGTGAGCCTTGAATATAAGGCCAACTTGGACAACATAGCAAGACTTTGTCTCAAGAAAATAAACAACCAAGCAGACCCAGCTCATATAGTGCTGCCCTTTCCTTCTCTCCAGAAGTTTATTAATATATTCCAACTGTAGTAATTTTTGTACTCTGAAATAATGAAAAATAGCCAGTTCTGGAAAATAGATAGGAAATCTCTGTTTTGATGATGAGAGCCCTTCTGTTTCACACTGTTTAAAAAAGTCTTACCACTGAAAGAAGATGCTGTAATAACAAAGATGGTATTTTTTTAGATAATCAGAGCAGGTTATTATATGTAAAAGTTGAAGGAGTTGTTACTTTTGGAAAATAATTGGGATGTGGCAACTTCTAGTACCTTTTTTCAGTGTATATCAAAGTGTTTCAAAAAGCTTTTTACACTTTGCATAACAAAGGATTCATTTTGCTTTCTTTGCTTGACTTCACCTGTCAGGCATTAATTTTGGTTTCCATAGCAGCAAGACTATGGAAAAGACCAAATTGCTACAGGTTTCAGAACCCCACTATAGAAAGTATTATAAGTAGCCTTGGAATTGAGCATCTGTACTTCTTTTCTGACATAGCATAATTTGCTAATTTAAAAATGACACAGGCTAGCAGCTGGGGATTTAGCTCAGCGGTTAGAGTGCTTGCTTAGCAAGCGCAAGGCCCCGAGTTCAATTTCCAGCACCAAAAGAAAAAAAAAAAAAAGACACAGGCCAGATGTGTTGGCACACACCCGTAATCCCAACACACACAAGGGTGAGTCAGGAAGATCACTGCGAATTTGAGGCCAGCCTGGGCAACTTAGTGAGACCCCGTCTAAAAAAAAAAAAAAAAAAAAAAAAAGACATTTATGCT
>PVJO010023310.1:0-26290 GCA_004026905.1 Hystrix cristata | reverse complement strand
GTACCTCTTTGCTGCTGAAGAGTCGTGGACATGAAGTTTTCATATTTTTTTTTTTTTACTGAGATCCATAGTTTAAAGAAAATTTTAAAAATATAACAAGCAAGTATAAACATATACTTAAAGCAGAACCATACTTCCCCTCACTCCGTGTGGTGCCCTCTGATATCTCCCGTTCCGATACTCGTTTCCACTTAGTTCCTTGTTTCCAATGCTGATCATCTTGACCCACTACATTGCTTTTACAACTTGCCAAGCGGTCGCTCTCAACACCATCTGTAGGGCATCAGAACCAAACTCAGAATGTATATATAACAGTGCAGAGAGCTGAATGGCCCTGGGGCATTTTTGACAAGCCCACCCCACCCCTGCAAAAGATCCTGTTGCACTTTGAGAAACTCTCTTGCTTCCAGTGCACTCACTGGTCTCAAGTCCCCAGTCTGAACTGGAAACAATAGTGGGCCAAGGTGGTCAGCTCAAGGTGGACCTTCCAAGGTTGGCTCCTCTCTCCACCTCCCCACAGGTCTTAATTAAATCCTCACCCGGTGAGAGTGAGGATGTCAGGTCTGGCTTGGCTGGCTTTTAATTGAGGTGTTAATTTGCTGCTGCTGCTGAGAGTGAAGGCCCCGCAGTTCTGGAGCCTTCATTTGCTGCTGTCCTAAGCTGATTAGCCTTCTGGGGGCGGGGGCGGGGTGGGGGCACGCCATCGGCAGGGGAGCTCGCTGGGCCAGATTCAGGCCTGGAGCTGCCTTTTCGAGAGGGGGCAGGCCAAGGACGAAGCCTTCTGCACCTGCCTCATCCTGCCCACCAGCCGCCAGGCAAACACCTGCCCCAGTGGGCCTCCAGGGCATGGACCTGCTTTCTGGGAAAGCCTCCCTACTCCATCTCCAGGATGAAGATCCACCTTTCTCCTGTGCAACTTCTGCTCAGACACCATCGTCCGTGGGACGGACAATCGGCCCCTTAACTTGATGCACAAGGGTCCCAGAAGCGCCTTTAAGAGCCCCCCTCTCCGGCCCTCCTCATCTCTGCCAGCTGGTCTGCCCCTACCCCAGTCTGCTGTGCGGCTTCTTTCCAGCCCTGTGATCTGATGTGCCTCCTTTTCGAATGTGCTGCTGATTCCTGCCTGTACTTCAAGTCTCTGTGTCAGGCACCTCCTCCAGGAAGCCTTCCAGTCTCCTAGACTGTCAGGAACAGGAATCACTGCTGTCACAGAACTAGATGAGCTGGTAAGAGAAGGAGCTGAGAGGATACACTTGCTTGGGCACCTGGGCAGAGCTGGACAATCAGAACTTGAGAAGGACAGGAATGGACAGCACTGGAGTGAGCCTGGCCTCTCCCCAGCCCCTCTCTGCTGCTTCCAGCTGGAGTGAATCTGGGGGTAAATCGGGGCTCAGGGTTCACAGGTTCTGGGGGTAAGGCTTCTCAGCATACAGTCTGTGCAGGCCACTCATCAGCTAAATGATTCTGAGTAAGTGACTTCAGTTTTTTCGCCTCACTTTCCTTGTTTGAAAATGGCAACAACCCATGCGCTACATGTCCCTGAATTAAGGCATGTGTGAGCTCCACTACCCAGGAGGGTGCTACAGGGTTCCCAGGGCCAGCTTCAGCAGACAGCCAAGTCCCCAGCCACGCTCTGCTCTGCTGGATCCTCCCTCCCTCTTTTCCTTCCTGCCCTTCCTGTGGGGTGTGGACACAGGTCCTCATCTCTTGGGCTATTCTGTGAGTGCTTTTGGCCGCTTCTACCCAGGAGGCACTGCAGCAGTCTGCCTGTGTTCTGGGCTGGCACAGAGGCAGAGTTCAAGAACCACTCCGGGGTGAGTGGCCCCTAAATGGTTTCCCAGTTCCTTTTAAATTATGACTCCAGCTAGCTACATATCTCCCCCCTCTCTGTGTCTGTCTCTGTCTGTCTGTCTGTCTGTCTGTCTGTCTGTCTCACTTTCTTTCTTTCTCTTTCTCCCTTCCTCCCTCCCTCCTGTCCCTTTCTTGGCTTTTCTTTCTCTATTCTGGTTCTGTTCTCATACGAAAGCAAGATAGCCACCATCAATTTCAGATTTACAATCTATAAGCTAAGCAGATCCAGAAAATTGAAAGTTCAGATTTCTTTCTCACTAATTCCACCAAAAGTCTTGCAATGGAGTCTACTTGCCCAACTAAAGTCACCTATGTATTCAGCTTTGCACATGTCAGGATGCACTGTGGGAAAGTTTCTTAGAAATGCAATGGTGGGACAAAGGGAAATATAATTTTTATAGTATGTCCACTGTTGCTGGTCAACACTTACGCATCATGGAAACCAGCAGGGTCTCTACCCCCATGAAAGGCACTTTTCCTGGGTGCCTAGGATAACGCTTGGAATGACGGCACACATGGGTTCTTAGGGATTCTCAGTCTGAGGTTGTATCTTTGTTAAACCTTGTTTAAATATTCTCTCAGTTCAATTGATAGGTAACTGAAACAGCATCTTACTTGCCAGGTAGCATTTCTGGTTGGCATTTAGGATGAAACTGGCTCATTTGACTACTGGGGTTCAGAGCCAGCAGGGAGGCTAGCAAATGTGCACCTGGATAGACATGCACATTCTTTTCTCTTGAGATGCTTGACGATAGTGATAATTATGGTTACCATTTATCAAATATGCGCTGTACCCTGTATATCAGCCCTCACAGCAACCCAGTGAAGTAGGCGCTATTATTATCTGCAATCTACACATGAAGAATCAGAGGCACAGGGAGATGAAGCAACTTGCCCAAAGTCACTCAGGTAGGGAACAAGGAAGAATCATTCCTGGGTCTGGTGTGGAAGCACTAGTTATTTCAAATAAAAATGACAACCACAGCAACTGAGTTGCCTCTTACTGTTCCAGCTTCCATAGGGCCATAACATAGTCCTACTTGTGGTTCTTCCCTGAAGGGCTTTGTGGCAGGGAAGAGGGTACGAGAAACTTCCAAAGCACCTTATGTCAGGGACGATGCTGGCATCTGCCCAGGGAGAGTTCTCGTGCTCTACGTGGTGCCCAAGTAGCTTCAGGAAGACGCACAGCTTCCTGGCCCCGCTGTCCAGGCCCATGCTGCCCAGCCCTGACTCACTTGACCGGTCCTATAGCATGCCGCTCCCCTGTGGCCTGGCCGTAGCAGACTTCTCGCTGTCCCCCAAACACGATACCTGGGGATATCCTTGGAAAAGACTGCATTAGAGACAAGTGATAACACTTTACTGGCGGCTCAAGCTCAAGAAAACAGGAATAAGAGAAAAGGAGGGAGAGGAAACAAGGGAGAACAAACATCAGGCGGGTATGGTGAGGGCCTCTGCATAGTTTCCAGCACAGCTGACTGCCCGCTGCCAAAAGACTGAGACAGAGAGGCTGCATGAAGCTACTGTATCTCCAAACAGTCCAGAGAGGAAGGCAGGAGAAGACTCTGCCTGCTCACTCCACCTCCCCTTACAGGGTGTCAGCTCGCTGTCGTTCTGGATCATAGCATCGGCCGCTTCAGATATCACCAGGAAAGGGAACACCCAGGACAGCAGTGGTGGCACAGCATGAGCACATGAACAGGACCCTCCGGGCCTGCTGGAATGAGCCAGCTGGTGTATATGTGGGGCACCCCTGAGTAAGGGCTGCTGTCTGGTCATGCTGTAAGGGACAGGAGGGACCACAACCAGCCATTTGCCAAGGCAATCTATGGCGGAAGGCAAGGCATGTATGTAGATCTGGGCTGGTGCACAAGCTGAGTCTAGTACCTACTCCTCTGGGTCACGGGGTTCACTGTTCCCTTCTCTGGTCTTTCATTCCCAGATCTGCCTATCAAGCCGTCGTCTATTCCTCTATTTATTACCGGTGCTTGTGCTGCTCTGAGTGTTGGTTTAGACTCAGTCCCTGTCATCAGGCAGCTTCTTGTCTCCTGGACAGGCAGACCCACGAAAAGTAACCATGTCACAAAGTGAGGGGCAAAGTGATAGAAATATGCCTGGGACACAAAGGGGGTGCTACAGACAGACTCTGTTTGGAGTAATATGAAAACCAACACAAAAGTTGCTTTGTAGGTAAAGGTTAATTTTTCTCTCCAGGTTTTCTACCCACAGCAGATACGACACCTCTACTTCAGGAAACTCTCGGGAACCAGGTTCATTTCATTCCAAGCTCAAGGCCTTCATCCTCATCATCCACACCAATGACATTGCTCTATGTGGCAGAATGAAGGAAGAGGAGAAGAAGAGGCAGAGGGCACACTCCAGTTCTCTAAGAAATGTTTTTGGAGGATGCCACATGGAATCACTTTCATTTGCTCTCCACTGGCCAGAATGCCACCCCATGTAGTCCAAATGACCATAGGTAGCTGCAATTAAAACTAGAAGACATAGTTTTTCTGTTGACCATTTACCCAGCTAAAAATTCTCACTATGCAAGAAGGAAAGAAAATCAGCAGTCTCTGCCATAGACACATATAGCACAAGGAGATAGTGGTGGTCAGGTTAGGGGAAGTTTCTTGGAAATGACACCTGAGATGTCTTAAAGGATGAACAGGAGCTGGCTGTTCACAGAGGAAGGAAAAAGACTATTTCAGATAGAGAAGTCACATGAGCAGAGCATATGGTTGCAATACAATAGCCTATTGTGTATGCATGTGTGTGGATGTGTGCAGGCATATATGCACCAGTGGTAGTTATCAAGAGCTGACCCCCGGACGATGGACAAATCCCAAGTCATGTGCCTGGTGAATCTACAAGGAATTTCAGCTTTCTCTAAAAGTGCGGTGGGGCACCACTGACATCAGGAATCTGAATCTGCAAGAGGGGAGAAGTGAGGAGAAGGGGGGAGAAAAAAGGACCTCTCAGGAGGTTGGGCTGCTGACTAGTGGGTTCATGAGAAACAGGCAGGAGTATGGGAAGGATGCGGTTTGAGGGGACTGGTCAGGAGTAGAGAGAGCAATTGGGCTGGATTGAGAGCAATTGAGAGGAGCTGGATCAAGAGAAGGCTAGAGCTTGAGCTTGAGGTGTGTATGCTTGTTGGGTGTGGGAGTACATGAGTGGGTCCTGCAGGTGTGCCTGTGAGATTGCAGAGGTGGACCAGTGGTGGGCCGATATCTGGAGTGTGGCTCTGAGAAGGACAGCTCAAGCGGCAAGAGATGAAGTCCACTGGAGTCACTTGGGGCCTGGAGTTGCAATCAGCTCTTCAGGGTGAGCAATGGGTTATCCCTCCAGTTACTGAGATCTTCAGAGGTGAGGCCAGGTGGAGAGGAAGGCAGTGCCTGCAGCATCACACTACTGCACAACAAGTAGGTGCTGCTGTGACCATGACCGCTGCCATCACCATTGTCATCAACTGTGTTGTGGGATGTATGACATCTGGAGTCTTGCAGAGCAATGGCTCCACTGCTTTCATCCTGGATGGGGAAACATGTCACCAGGAAGATCAAGAACAGGCTTTGCAGGCCACGGTCCAGAATCATGGGCCAGGTATCAGTGTCTATAGACTGGTGGGGTGTGGGTCGCTAGGAAACCAGGCAGGCCTCTGCCAGACTGAGATGGAAAGCTCCCTGCATGGAGGGCTAGGCAATGGGGCCCGTTCTCCTGGTGCCCCAGGGATAATAAGGACTTCAGAAAGGACAGCTCCGACTCAGGGCTGAAAGAGGCTTTAGTTCCTTGTTTGGCGGCTTTAAAAAGGCAAACAGAAGCTTTTCTCCTTTGGGGATCAATGTGAATCCCAGAAAATCCCATTATTTCCCTTTGAGATCAGTGGCCTGCTCTTGAGGGCTTTCTCTTCCCCAAGGCAACAGCTCTCCTTGCTCTGTGTGAGCACCCTGCCCCTACTTGGCCCCGGAGGTGAGGGGGTGGGAATGGGGCACAGGTGAGCCCACAGGACAGCTGCTTCCTCTCCCTTTTTTCATCCTCAATGAGTTTGACTGCTCACCCCTTAGCCATCCTGACCCCCACAACCTTAAAAAAAGATGGTTGTGTGTGGCAGTTGGGTGGGAGGGGAGCAAAGCACCAGAAAAGTGTTTTTCAATGTTCTCCTCTTCCAAGAAGACTCTTTTTACCCTAGAGCATGCCTGAGAGGTCCCACTTTCTAGACTGCTAGCTCTGTTTAGGGTCTAAACCTGGGGAATCCCATCCAACCAGGATTCTCAGCAGGTGCAACAAAATCATCATGAAAAGATGATTATGACATTTACTGAGCCTTTACTATGGTGTGTGGCACTGGGCTAAGTCTCCTAATCTGTCTAACCACTCTGTGAGGAAGGTCCGATTATCGTCTCCATTTTACCAATGAGGCTGAGGCACAGGGAGACCAGGTCATGGAACCACGGCACCCACGGCAAGTGCTACGGAAGGAAGTAAGGAATCTGCCCTGCACGCTGAGGCTTCCTAGGGAGTTGGCTGCGTCAGGCCTTTGTTCAGATGAAAACCCAGTTCCGCTTTTCTGAAGAAGGAATCTACAGAGCATCCCCGAGTGCCCATCCATGGTGACCACCCACTGGCAGCCAGCTTTGCACTCAGTGAATACCCAAGGCCCCTTCTGCAGAGATTTCATCCTAACTCTGCCCATCTTGCGTGTGCTGAGCTCGGAGCCATAGGCAGGGGAAGAACTACCACAGCAGACATCACCCCCGCTATGTGCCAGGCCCCACGTGTATGCCAAGTATGCTCCACAACATCTGACCTCGCCGGTCCTCATCATTAGACGAACAACCCCCAGGGGTTATCCTGCCTGGTAAGGTAGAGTCTAGGTGTGCTCATGATTGGATCCACTACTCTCCAGGGCACCACCAGTGACTTCTCTCCTGTGCAGTGGGGACAGTTTTTGCCTGACTGGGTGCCTAATTCTCTGGTACTTCTTAAAGAGTCCGGTTTCCTTGAAGTAACCTCTGTATTGGTGAGGTCGGTGACGTGTCCTTCCATGTCACTTCTAGTTCAGATGAATGTGGGTGGGGTGTACTGGGAAGCCCAGCAGCCAAAGCCCTCTGTTTTCAAGAGCCCCGTTTGACCCCTAGATGCTCACGGGCAGAGGTATGAAGACACGCAGTAGCAACTGATCTTTCGGAGTTGTGCTGTAGTGCAGAGAAGGGTCTCTCATTAGCATAAGAAGGGTTCCATTGAAAGAGGTGCTCCAGAAAGCACTTGAAAGCTGTTTGCTCTTTCAAGTGGGGAGAAGTCCTCAGCTGTCTGTCCTGCTTGGCTGGCCTTACGTTGCTCCTGCAGGAGTCTGCTGCATAGTGTAGGAGCCTGCTGCATCTTGAAAAACCTCATTACTCTGGCAGGAGCCTGCTCCAGACCGGACTGTGGGGTTTCCAAAGCCAGCAGCTTCTTTCCCAGCCGTGGCAGCATTCTGCACATCACAGAGACTGGCTTTGATTCAGGGACTGTGGACAGAGGGGTCCCAATGGGCAGTGGAGCCTGGCCCAGCTCTTCCCTCCTGCTGCATTTGTCCTGCCTGGGATGGCCACCTCCCTCGTAGCTCAGGTCCCTTCACTCGGTCGGCAGTTCTCAGCTGGGCCTCTAGGCCCTGTGCACTCTGTGGGTAGACTGATGCTGAATTTGTGCTCACTTAGCCTGGAGAAGTTTAGACCAAGAGAGGACAAGTGGCCAAAGGTCAAAGGTTAAGAGGGGTTAAGCCTTCACCCTAGAAGATCACTCATCAGATTTAAGACAGGTATCCCACAGGTACTTTCCTGAAATTTAGGGCAGAGATAGGCCTGCAGGGAATGTTCATCCATTTATTAAGGAAATACCATCCTCCTGATATGAAGAGTCCACACCTTAGCTTCTTGTTATTAACATCTGGCTCTGGTTTGGGGCAAGTTACCACCTCTCAGCACATCTTTCCAATAACAAGCTTGGATTTCATAACCAAGGGAAGATCCTTTATTATCTTGGTCAATTAGACTCCTTAAATACATTTCCGCTTTTGGACAGTGAGAAGGTGTTATGGTTTGTATCTAGATGTCCGCCAAAGACTCATGCAGTCATGTGCGGGGCTTTTCAGAGGTGGCTGGATCTAGAGTGAGCTGATTATTAACTGATCAGTTTGGCAGCATTCTGCTGGGATCAAGGATGTGATGCTAGGATGAAGGGCTGTAGGATTAAGGGTGGGGGTGCTATCCACCCTAAGGGTGCGTAGCCTCGATAGATATGAAGGACAGAAAGAGGCTTGTTGACTGCTTGCTTGATCTGCTGCCTTCTGCCTGCTATGAGCGGTTTCTCTTCTGGAATGCCCCTCTGCCATGTCACCCACTTGGAGCCAGCCAACTACGAACCGAAACCTTTACAACCTGTGAACCAAATAAATCTTTCCTACTTTAATTTTGGGTGTTGGGTAGTTTGTCTCAGCAATGAGAAAAGTAACTAAAACTGAAGGCAGGAAGCTAGACAAGGCAGGGGGTAGGGACGAAGGCTAGTGGGCCCCAAAAGGATTCCTGAGCAGGGCTATCACATCCTTTTCCCAGGGAATCTGGTGACCAGGGTGGACCTCTTGGTCTGTTGTGGAGCAATGAGGGGGCCGAACCTCAAGCTGAGTCTCAGTTCTACCTTTGTTTCCCCTTCCTAAGAAGCTGCAGTGTTGGATGACTTTGACTCCAAAGAGCCTGATTAATGAAACCTGACTAAAATGGGGTACAGATAGGGGTTCTGGTTTATCCTGAACCCATGATGGAGTTCTCTCCACTGGAAATGGGGAGGAGGATGTTCATCTACTTGCTTGCCTTGACCAGTCAAAAGGTGGTGCCAGGGGCTGGGGATTTAGCTCAGTGATTAGAGTGCTTGCCTTGCAAGCACAAGGGCCTGAGTTCAATCCCCGGCACCACAAAAAAAAAAAAGAAAAGATGGTGCCAACATGTACTCATCAGGCTGGTGACATCCTAGGGTCTGCCAGATATGTAGCACAGAGCTGCAGGCCTAACGTGGAATGGACACATGAGCACTGTAGGTAGCTGCACAAGGCACTACCAAGGCTGCACTTTTGGCAAGCAGTGGGAGCAAGACCTGGTGGAGAAGGAAATTGAGGCAAGGCAAATTGCTCAGGCTCCTTCCCTCTCAGAGGGCTCTCTCAGAGCATCTTTCCAATAACAAGCTTGGAACACGCAGAGGAGTAATCAAACCTCCGCAGGATGCTTGGGTCAAGGCCATAGGCTCTTTAGCATGGCCCTTTTTCATCTTAGGGAGGGAAGAACACCTGATGTTGAAACTGGGTTGACCAAAGATCTGTCTGGGCTTCGTAGCATGGCTCTGGAGTCAGGAGGATGGAGAACCAATCTGAGGTTCCATTTCTGGCTGTGAAACGTGGGCAGGTCACTTAACTTCTCTGTGCTTGTCTGTGGGCTCTCCATCTGTACATTGGATGGAATAATAATGAAGCATCAGCGAGGTTAGCACATGAAAGTACTCAGCACAGCGTCCGTAACATGTCAAGTGCTCAGTAAATAGTAAGTGATACACAAACAAAAAGAGGACGAGATGTTGAATGAGTATGGTGGTCAAGTTTCTGGGAAATGTCTCTGCTACATTTTTTGACCCTGGGATTTTAGTCCTGATGATGAAGAGCAGTAACCACTGACATTTGTGGAGTGTTTATTCCAGTGTGAGTGCCAACTGTTTGTAATTTTTGTGACATTTGATCCTATCAACAGTCCCATGAAAGGGGACTGCTGCTACTCCAATTTTGCAAATGAGTCCACTGAGGCTTGGAGGGCTTGCATCAAATCAGGGATTCAGAAACCTATGCTCACTCTGATCTTGGGCCTAGGAATGGTGTTCCATAAGGGCCAGAAGATTGCCCATCTTCTATGAAGGAGAAAGAACTGGAGAGATGTGAAATTGCAAGATCTTAAAGGCAGAAATTGTTGCTCCAAAGGCCTGGTTACTGGTTGCTGGCTGTACACTCACAACACAGAGGGTCCTAGGACTCAGGGAGGCCTAGTGCATAAACCGGAGAAAGTGCATCCAATGGCTGGATGGAGCAGCCTCCCTGAGGGGACTTTTGAGATTGAGTCTAAAGAGGTGGGGGGTGGGGCCCAGGATGTTCCCTTCCACAGCAGGGATGGATGTGGCAATGAGGGACAGATGGCAATCTCCTGCAAGGCAAATGGGAAGAGAGGAGAAGCCACTGTTTCATTGAAGAGAAGAGGGTCAGCCTGGGAGCAAAGCTCCCTGAAAGGTACTTCCACCCCAGGCATTTTCTCATGGAGGCCTCACCCCAGTTCTGCCTAAGAACAGCCTGGGGTGCACTGCTGAAGGTGCCATGGCTGCCCAGTGGTTGAGGGGCACTCAGTAGGGGACAAGAGAGTTATCTTATTCTGGGTGACTTCAGACAAGCTCTCCGTCAGTGTGCCACCTGGGAGATAAAGCCAATGCCACTGCCCACCCCAGGTATCCTCAGGCCCAGGAACATTCAGTTGGCATTACATAGGCCAGGGCTGGGTGGTTCTTACCCACTTCTCCCCTTCACTCAGTACTCGCTAAAGTTTGCAGGAATCTCATATTGTCATTGCGAGGTTTGAGAGCCAGAAAAGGGAAGAGATTTTTCTTACTAGTATTCTTGACCATGGTAATATTTGAGGACTCTAGACACTAAATCAGGAGCTTTAAGAAAGTGGATGATTGGGGTTGGGTATTGTGTGGGTGTTGGGATGCCCTTTTTGGTTTGGGTGTGGTTGATAACATAGGGAAAGAATGGATGACACTTAGCTGGGGTAACTCTGGGCACTGGGGTGGTCCTAAGCCTGTAGGCTAAAAGAAAAACAATCTCCAATTAGCTCTGTGAGTTACTGAAGCTCTCTCTTGAAGTCAGTGGTTGGGGATTTAGCTCAGTGGTAGAGCACTTGCCTAGCAAGTGCAAGGCCCTGAGTCTGATCCCCAGCACCACCCCACAAAGTCAATGGCCAGAAGGCAGCGCAGTCTCCTCCACTCCTCCTAGGGCCTGGTGGTGGTCTCCTCAGACTTGAGGCCTACTCACTGGAAAGCCAATCTCCCTCTGGCACCACAAGCACCCACAGAATTGTGTCTCTGCCCTCTCCTCTCCTCCCATTCTCTATATTGGTGGGAACTGGGTGGAAGGAAAGACCACCAGCCAGAAACCACAGACTCTTCCTGGCCTCGCCTTGGACAGATTAACTGCCAAACAAGACCTTGCCTTGCTTCACAGCTCAGGGTCTATGGCTGGAGGCAATGGAGATTGAGGGTTTCCAATTTGCCTTGAGAGGTTGCGGGATGAACGGTCAGGGACCCAAAGAAACAGTAGCAGAAGAAACAGGGGCCTGTCATCGTTGGACTCCATGCACTTGAATCCAAGTAGAGTTTACAAGGAAATCTTTAAGCCTGAACACCACCCCACATCATATTAAAGACTATTTATGCTTCTAGATTCTGCATTAAATTTAATTTATATAGAGCTATAGAAGCTAGCAGATTTACACTTGATCAGTGGACAATCATATTACAGAAAATTACTTAAATGTTTATTAATTTGAATTTTATTGTGCATTTTCTCTCTTCTTCTTTTTTTATTTTTTATTTTTCAAATCTCAAACTTTCTCTTAGGTCCAAGAAAACCCCGGTCTTTGTGCTTTTGTTTTGTGGGGTTGTGGCTGTGGGTGGGGTTGGATAGGGGACCGCTTGTCTCTCTCTGCCAGCCAGCGCAGCACTTCGGGATGTGCCAGATTGTGTGGGCGGCGTCGCCTAGGGATGGTGGGATGGGGCTCCCACCCGGCGGAGGGCAGGAGCGCCTTCTCCGCTCGCAAGGAAAGCCCGGCCTCAGTGGCCCTCCTCCCCTCTCCCAGACCGGGGAGGAGGCCGCCGAGGGCTCTCCAATTGGAGAGCCTTTCATGTCTTTGTTTTTGCAGTGATTAACCCGTCCGAGAGCGCTCCAAGCGTGGCTCCAGGCAGCGCGGGGGGAGGGGAACCAGGGCCGGGCAGGGCCGGGGAAGGGAGGACTGGGGGTGGGGGTGACTCTGGGCTTTGTCGCTTTCGGGGGAACTCGGCTGCCATAGCAATGGAGCTTTCTAAGGCCTGACTTTGATTTCGATTCCATTAAAGAGACTGCGTGCGCAGTCTCGAGAGTGGAGAGGGCGTTCCGGCGTTCCTAGCTTTGCGCTACGCCGCTCGCATTCGGGGAGGGTAGGACGCAAGGGGCCAGGATCCCTGAGCCTGCAGGTGGCGAGGTTTAAGGAGCCCCGGACTTAATTTCTGGCGTTCACCACTCCTCCCCGAGTAGCATAAGATGGGCGCCTGCCCGCACACGCCTGCTCCCATGGGAGTCTCTTCTTTTCCTCGGGTACCGGACTGCAGCGAGGCGAGCAGCCCCTGTCCGGCCAGAGCGAGGCCCGGGCACCTGCCGGTCGTTCCACCTTTGCATGCATTTCACACTCTCTATCCTGTTAGCATCCGCTCTCCTATACCGATGCAGATACCCCCTCCCCGTTTTTTTTTCTTCTTTTTTTAATGTCATGTGGATTTAATCTAGTTAGACGATTTTCTGCTTAAAATTGCATTGTTAACAGCAATTGTTTAAAAGTGGGCCGAGAGCGAGGGCGCCCAGTCTTTGAACCGGACGGGTCTTGCGTGCCTCTGCTCCGCGCCCGTGGCGCACGGCGCAAAATCGGCCAACGCCGGGCAGAGCTGGGAGGGGGAGGGAGACACAAAACAATCCTTGGGCTTTCTCGCTCCTGAGCTTTCAGAGCCGTTTACCCAAGCGCAAACAGATGCAAATGTCTCTGCAAACATCGCACAAAGCTATTCAGACAGAGGCGGCCTCTTCGGGCCTCAATAGCACTTTAAATCCAGTCCAATAGCCCCCAAGTAGAGGTAAAGGGTCCGCAAGCATTTTTTCACTTTGGCTGGAAGGAGGCGGAGGAGGTGAGGGCCTTCGGAAGCGGGGGGGGGGGGGGCTGAGAGCTGCTCTGGTTCAATGGTTTGCGCCATCGACCCCAGCTGCCGCGCGCGCAAGACCGGCAGTAGCGTGCAATGGCTCTGGGAACCTAGACCTCGGGCCTTGCGAAGGCGGCGGTGCCTCCCAAGCTGGTGCCACGGGAATGTGCGCCTCGAGAGACCGCGGGTCCTTTCAGGCCCACAAAGGCCGGGCTAAAACGCGACGCTCACAATAGCATGAAAGGGCGCTCTCAGACCCTGAGGGAACAAAGTGCGATTGCACTCCTCCGAGAGAACTAATAAGCTTTTAACTAATACGCACAACGTCATCGTCGCGCCCTTAGTGCAGCGTTGCAAGGGAGCGTGCGCCGTCCTGGCCCCTCCAGGGAGAGATTCTGCCATTCAACGTCTCTAGGATACCCAGGAGCAGCCGCTGCATAGCCAGGAATCTTCTAACCTCGTCAGCAGAGACGCCTGGGGTCTGCTGGTGTAGTCTCTAACGCACCCCAAACTCGCACGGGCCTCCTTATCCCGCACGAATCTGAACTTCCTGACCCTTGGTTGTAGGGACTCCCTGATCCCAGGCTAGCAAAGGAAGAACTGCCAGCAAAAGAAGCCAGAGTTGGCCGCAGCCTTAGCTGCCGCCACCTCCAGCTCAAGGCTGGCCCTTCTTTCCTGCCGGCGGCGTGCAGGGTGTGCTCTGGGCGCCAAGCAGGAGCTGCCACGCGTGTGGCTAGTCAGGACTACCCCTCCACCCTCGCCCTGTTCCGAGGCGGGACACTGTGACCTACCTCATACCGCCCACATTTGCCGAGGCCTCTGGCTGTGCTGCCCTCACCGACTTTTCGGGACAGGAATCAAGCTGTACTTTAGGTATATCCTGAGAGCCATCAACCCTTCCTTCCTTCTTAAATGAGGGTCCTTTTAATGCAGTTGCTGGCTTCCCCCAGGACGGGAAATACTTGGGCTTCTGGGGCGAATCTGGAGGTACACAACAGGCAGAGGGCTCTGATCTCACAGTGTCCCTAAACTAACCTCGAGGACAGAGGCCATTTTCACTTCGCTGGCAGGTGAAATAAATGAATGAACTATGTGGGAGTTCTGAACAGGGAAGTCTCCCAGGTGTGTGTGTGTGTGTGTGTGTGTGTGTCCGCAGCACTTTCCCCACCCCGAAAGCCTAGTGCAGTAGTACTGTGTAATTATCCCCATCTTTCTGATGAACATATCTAGGCTGAGGGCCGCTGCTGCTTGCCAAATTGTGGCAGAGCAGGGATTCGAACCTTCACTCCAGAGCTCAGGCTCCGCTCTGAGTTTGTTACAAACGGAGCTTCTTTCTTCTATTACCCCACCCCCACCCGCAGCGCTGGGGACCATTTATTTCTCCCTGCTGCGGGGACACAGCCTCCCAAGAGGCGCGTCCCTGTCGCCTCGGGCAGGTGCAGGGCTGGGCGGGTTTATAGGGCGGGGCGGGGGCGTTATCTCCTGACCGGTGGCGGCCCGCACATCTGTTTATCTGTGAAGCCGCGCTGGATTGGATTTCCCGATGTTTATCTCCCTCCAAGGAGCAAAGCGCTGGGGCTGCGGAGAGCGCAGCTGCGAGTCCAGTGGTGATTGACAGGTCAGGAGCTAGGCCTCCCGCCCCTCCTCTGTCTGGGTGGGGGCCTCTGGGCTGCCCAGCGCCACCCAAATCCAAGAGTGCTGCAGGTGAGCGCGCAGGCGGCCAGGTGCCTCCAGTTCCTTGGTTGCAGGCACGAAGACCTCCCCCTCATTAGGGACCATTTACCGGGCGCTGTGGCAATATTGACTTGTTGACTTTACTGAGGCCTAGAAGGGAGGTGGCCAGTGAAAAGATGGATGGAATACTAAGTCCATTTCCTAATCTGAGAGGAGGCATCCCAGTCAGATGCCTCCTGTCAGAGGGGATGGAGGGAAGACCCTCAGAAACATCCTCTACTCCCACAAGCCTGGGGGTGAGCAGAGTCCAGCATCTCAAAAAGGGGTCTGTGAGGTCAAAAGTACAGCCACCTCAGGAGGCTGTGATGGTCAGAGGAGAAACCAGGAACTCAAAGTTTCTCTGCCTTTCCAATATTTTCGCTTTCAAGCTCGCTTCAGAGAGGAATCATTGGATATCCTTTGTGCACCTGATTTTGGGGGCAGATAAGCAGATCTGCCACAGTCAATACCTATCTTTTGCAGTAGTGGCCTGGGCTCTGGAGTGATAGGAGACAGGACACCGGACAGTGCACATTCTGATGATGTCACTTGCTAAGGTCTCAAATTCTACAGAAAGAGCATGGCTGGTCTCATATATAATTTGGCCTGTGTGTGGGGAGGGCCCTGTGTCTTCAGCAATGAGATGCAGGTGCCTGAATTTGTTATTTCACTCAGACTACATGTAGTGGGCTGGTGGCAATAATCCCAATATAAATCGAAGCGTTTCAGTGGGAGAGTAGTCTTGGGTGGGCCTACATGGGACAACCCTCCCCCTTCCCTGCCAGAATGGGCACTGCTCTCTGGGCTGGAAGGCCAATTGGTTGTTCCAGAGTGCCAAGAAGTAAGACTTCCTGAAGTGAAGATGGGACTGCTGTGGGAGCCACAAGTGTCCTGAATGAAATGAATGTCTAATAGTGTAGGGGTGGTCTACAAATGCTATGATATTAGTTTGTTCACTTTTTATGCTTTCCTATGGACTCAGAGCATGCCTCTTAGAAACCTTTATCAAATTAGAAACCACAGCTTCCACAGAAGGCCACCAGAAGCAAAATCAGGCTTCATCCATAGCTGAAGAGTGTAGAGTGCATTCAGCCAAGTGTTGTGAATCTTTTCCATAAACTGCCAGAGACTCAGGCCTGGTTGTTTTCAGCTGGGACCTCTGCTGGGAGGTCTAGAGCGCAGAGACATCATCAGGCCCCTGATGGCGGTGAGTGAAGGTCAGGCCTATTACAAAACAAGCTCCTTTTCTAGCAATGACTTGTTTTGGCTGATTAAGGCTTCGAGATATAGACTCTACCTCACTTGCCAGTTAGAGTGGTTCCTGCCAGCAGTGACCATTAGCACAAACATTCACCAAGACTGAAGGAGCATAAGGAGTGTGTCTTCTCAACAACCATGGACAGGCGGAACTTAAATCTGTTAGTTCTGAAACAGGCCTGGCTTCCCTCCTTTCCTCCCTCCCTCCCTCCCTTCCTTCCTTCCTTCCTTCTTCCTTTCCTTCCTTCCTTCTTCCTTTACTTCCTTCCTTCCTTCCTTCCTTCCTTCCTTCCTTCCTTCCTTCCTTCCTTCCTCCTTTCCTTCCTTCCTTCCTAAAGGTGGGGCCTCACTATGATGCATGCTACCAGGCTGGCCTCAAATTCGTGGTGCTGCATCCTCCCAAGTAGCAAATCTTTATCTCTGAAGAGACTCTAATGGTCTCAGTGAGGAGATTAAGAGGTTAGGACCAGATCTGGAACATCTTGAGGTGCAGCGAGAAATGAGAGGGGTTTAATCATTGGAGCTGCTGGCCAATGGCAAGGGAAGGGCCCTGGAGCCTTGTTTGGGAAGCATTCTCTTACTGGAGAGAGGCAAGCTGGCTGGAGAGAGGAGGCTGGGAAAACCGAGGAGTGGGCACAGAGCCCTGTCTGTCCTCTAGAGCCTTGGGGGTGTTTGCTTTTAGAAAGAGAGGCATGGAAATTGTCCTGGGCACAATTCCCAGCCCTGCCTGAGAGCTGAAGCCAGCACTTCCTGTGCCCTGTGTGAGGGCTCCTTGGGTGGGTCCTGGAATTTCCCAGGGGAGGTGCCCTCACTCTGGTTGTTGGTCCAGATCTCCACATGCTGCTGGGTTACATCCAGCATTTAGGCCACAGCACGAGCCTGACTGCGGCTGCTCCCTGTTCTCTAGCCCATTGTAACAGACCCCCTATTAGACCACGTCCTTTCAGTGGGAACAAGACAAAGGCTGTGCTCCAAGGAGAGGCTTCTCTTTCTAAATATTTACCCTGTGGCCCTGATTAAGCACTAAGGCTCCTTTTGTGTGAGGCTGCACAGGCACGAGTCATTGACCCCCGGCCTACTGTGCTTGATGTGCAGTGGTCAGACCTTCTCATCCTCATCCCTGGATGAGGCGGGCCTGGAGCAGCTCCTCCACCCTGCACAGAGGCCTAGGAGGCCTGCACCAGACCTACAGGCCACATCCTTTTGCTGACCGGAGGTGCCAGCTCAGCTGACAGCTGACAGTGGAGAGTTATTTTTGTTCTTTTTTTATAGGATCAATGGACATTTGAAAATTTCAGTGAAAGTTCCACAAACATTTTAGGCACCCATTCCAGGGCAGCTTTCATGCTTTAAACATATGTGTATTGAGGACATAATACGTGTTGGGTATTTTCTTTCCTTCCTGGGTCCTTAAAACCCAGCACCAGACTGGTGTACAGTAGCTTTAGGGACAAAAAGGAGAGTCACAAAACAGCCCAGGGAATGAAGAATCAGGTTGGGGGGTTCCTTTTCTATACTAGCAAGCTTCAATTCTTAGGATATTACTCTGTGGAGTTCTGACATCACATTCAAGGGAGGTCATAGCTTTTTTTCTTTTTCTTTTTTTTTAAGTACTGGGAATTGAACCCAGGGCCTTCACACTGAGCTACGTTCCCAGCCCTTTTAACACTTTTTTCTTTGGAGACAGAGTCTCACTAAGTTGCCCAGGCTGGGTTTGAACTTGAGGTCCTTGTGCCTCAGCCTTCCAGAGTGCTGGAATTACAGGCATACACTACTACACCCAGCCAAGTTGTAGTTTTTTGTGTCTGCAGAAGACATTTTCTGGAAAACTGCAAATTAGATTATTGTAAATTGAAACCTTAGACTTGTCCTAGCTTCCTAGAAATGGACAAGAAACAGATCACTAATGCCGAGGCAGAGTTCCCAGCTGATGTGGGTAACTGGAAGCAGCCTGAAGACCACCCAGGGAGTAACCCTCTAGTTACATTCTGGGCAGGTTGGGACATTTGTAGGTACAATTTCTAACTCCAGATTACCTTCAGTCAGTCATTATCTGAGATCCTCCAGGTGATGATCCTGGGCTTGTGGAGACGATAGACGCGTCGTCTCTGACCTCAGGAACTGACAGTCTCTAGGCAGACCTGGGAAAATGGATATAGAGTAGGCAGCTCATTGAAAGAGGTAGGTCCCAAAGGAAGTTATGGAGGCTGAGCTTTGGGGGTTGAGTAAGAGTTGGGAGTATAAAGGATACAAGGCCAGGGATGGATATGTCCTAGAAGAGGGAACAGACTAGGCAAAAGCCTGAAGTTACAGAAACCATGACTGGAGGCCTGTTGGGGGTGTAGAAGTCATAAAAAAACAAGGAGGCTAAAGAAGCAGAAGAGAGTCTGGAAATTTATACCATAGAGTTTTTATTCTGTATTTCTAGGAAAGGTTTAATTAAAGACCCATGTTTTAATACTTACTGGTGACCTTTCAGAGTAGACCAGAATAGGCGAGACCTGAGTCAGGGAGTGAAATGACAAAGTTGTTGTAGGGACTCTGAAGCCCGGGGTAGAAATCACGGCTTGCAGGATTCCACAGTGTGTGACCTAGGGACACTCTTGGACTTGTTGGAAGGAGAGTCCAAGGTTCCTTCCTTGGGGGTCAGCATGTTACTCCAGCAGAGGGAGGCCTTGGGGGACACCACTTCTATGCAGTAGTAGAAAACAGGGGCATGGAGATTTGGTTTGATGACTTTGTACCTGATGTCTTTGATTGGAAGGGAGGGGACGTGTTTCAGAAGAGAGCTCCATTCCTCCTTTTTTCTCCTTCCTCCCATTCAAAATGATACCGAAGCCTTTGCAATGACCCTCTAGTTACTTTCATCATTTATTTTGTTTCTGGTTCAGGGTATACTTGGGATAGACAGTGGTTGGGTGATTTGTTTCCCTTGGAGACCAGAGTCTGGGACCCACTAATCTTTACTTCCTCTACCCGTCATAGTAAGGGGCTAGCCTTTTTGCCTGGGCACAGTAAGAGGAAAATGTTCCCACACATTTCAAGCACTATTTTCAAACCCTTTCTGTAAAGAAGGTGCATACCACACATACATATGAACACATAGCACCCCCCTACACACACACACACACATCAGAGGACAGTCTTTCAGAATGGGATTGTCAGATCGGTTTCCATCCTATTCCACACACACCCTCCGCCCCTGCCTGGGGTTCATAGCCAGAGAAGGGAAAGATGAACCCTGTGCTTTTCCTTGTGAGCCAAATGACTCAGATCTCAGTTAAAGGGAGGCACATCTGTCATGCCCAGCCTGGGGACGTTGGGACAGCCCTCTGAAGCCAGCCGGCAAGTGTCAACCAACTTACTCCCTTTGAAGGATGATAGAAAACCTTCCAGCTAACCAAGCAGGGGCAGGGCCCGGACCCCTGCTCTGCAGTAGCCCTTCTCCTGACGCCGGGCCCTTCTCTGGCACTGAGCTCTCACTGTCGGGCTCCTCACCTCCCAGCCTGTGTGTGAGGTAGGGCCGGGGAAAAGCGCTGGGTTTATGTGGTAGAGAAAATCTGGCAGCCCTAAATTTATTCCTGAATCAACCATCTGGTGAGTATGTTTTCCAGGATTATGACACGTTTTTGAGGAGGCGGGGGAGGTGAGAGGTTGAGAAATGGTGGTTCCTTCTTAACCCCTTCCTTGCTGTTCTTGCAGTCATCAGAGAGGGATCATGAGGTCATTTGTGGTTTGGGGCCAGACCCAGTCTCTGGTCTAGTACTGCCACTTTCTTGACCTTGCCCTTTGGTCTGTGTCCATCTAAAATGAGCACAAACATGCCTGCTTTTTATGTAATGATCCAAAGAGCCACTGTATAAAAAGACTGTAGAGTGAAGTACACCTGCCATTTGTTGATAGTGAGGCAAGGCCCGAAGAGCCAGCATTAGACTAGGACTGAGTACCTTGCTGCTATAGGACTTTGGTACAAGACAATACTATAGCTTTTTCCTGCAAGCATTGGTGGTAGGGGAGCTGGGATGCAGCTTTGGAAGCTGACCTTTGGTTATCAATTAATTAAAACCCACTGATTGCTGAAAGGGACGGGGGAGGGAAGGAAGGAAGCCTGCACCTGCTGCAGTGGGGTGAATATGTCCCCACCCCCAACGCCAGCATCCTGGCTTGGCCTCAGGGTCTGACAAATGTCTTTTCTCATAGGAAAAAGGAGGAGTGGAGCACGGCTTCAAGCTGAGTCCCAGAAGGAAGCACAAGTTTGAATCAGATGCCCCAGCCTTCTCTTTCCTATCCCTTTGGAAATACTTCAGATCCAGAGAGAAAAGAAGTCCCCACCCCCACCCCTGCCCAGGGACAACCAAACATTCTGCTTTGCCCAGGACTGTGAGATGCTTTGGATGTGAAACAGGGACAGTGCCAGTTAAACCAGGACAGAGGGTCACTCTAACCCCAGAGTAATTGTCCATATAGTTGATTCCTCTTGACTTAATTGCTCAGCTGGTTCCTTGTTTACTGCAGGAGAAGCAAGCCCCATCCCCACCCCCTACCCCCCACTCCCAGACAAGGAAACTTCTGCTAGTCATGGATTTGGACTGTGGTTAGTATCAAGGAATGGATGATTAGTAAATGATGCTCTTTGATTAACTTAAGGTGATATACATAGGTCATGGTGAGACGCGCTGAAAGATCCAAGGCCTATTAAATGCATAATTCATGCAAAAATGGTGAACGCAAAGGGTGTTCTTGAGCTCTATCTGAATAGAAATAAAAATTATGAGACAAAGTGGGTATGTGTCTACCTATCTTGCTGGAGAGGAAACTGGTATTGTGTAGTATTTGAGGGTTAACAAGCTTGAGGTAAGTAAACATATGTATGATGATGGGAAGGGCTTGGATTTTACAAATTGCTCCTCATTTGACTCTTTCCTCTTCCACTTATTTGCAGCGTCACCTCAAGCAGGTATTTCACTGTCCCCAGCCTCAGTTAGCTACAAAATGAATAGCTGCTATTCATTTTGAATTGTTTTGAGAAATAAATGGCACAACATCTTTAATATATTTGGCATGATCCCTGAACATAGAAGACTCAACACCATAAAATCCCTGAAACTCTCAGGGACTTTAAATAGGCTTAGGAAATTTTGCTTTCCTCCCATATTCTTTTCTAATCTTTTTAAACATGCATTATAATATTGGGTTCATGAAATAAAATACTGTAATGTATATATAACTTATGGCACAAAATGAACACCCAGAAACTTATCACCTAATCCAAGAGCCAGATCATTTTTACCTAGGGCTGGCATAGCAGATTACCACATATGGAGTGGCTTAAAATAAAAGAAATTAATTTTCTCTTTCAGACAGTTCTGGGGGCTAGAAGTCCAAAATCAAGGCATCAGCAGGGTTGGGCTTCTTCCAAAAGCTGTAGGGGAAAATACTTCTTCGCCTCTCCATTTCTGGCTGTTGCTGGAGTGTCTGCCTATTTTCACATTGCTTCTTCCCTGTGTGTGTGTCTCAGACTCCTCCTCTTTCTCTTAGTAAGATACCAGTCATGGAATTTGAAGCTCACCCTAAATCCAGGAAGATCTCAGCCCAAGATCTTTAATTATATCTCCAAAATCCTATTTGGAAACAAGGTCATATGCACAGTGCTGGGACATATTTTTCTGAGGATACAATTAAGCCAATTACAATCACCATTACCGGTGGATTTTCCCATGGACCCTTATACCATCTCCCTCTGCTCTGCCTTTTTCATTCAGAATAACACTTTTAGAAATGTGTAATGGTGGAAAGGGCTTGGATTCACATTGATAGACCTCACTGTAGTTCATTCATTTCTGATGCTCCATTTGCGTACTGGTGTTCCAGTGTATTCATCTATTCTGAAAATGAACATCGCATTTATTACTTTGGAGCATCATAAACAATGCTTCTTTTCTTTATCTCTTGGTACTCAAGTACAAAACTTTCTCTAAATCATGAGTACGAGTCAAAGTGCAGGCCCAAGGTAATGGGCAAATGGCATTTGATAAGCTAATGTCAAATTGCTTTCTAAAGTGATTGTATTAATTTGCATTTCCATAAGCCAAGTTCAAAGTGTTCTCCATTCTCTAAGTCATTTTTTTTTTTAGTGCAAGAAATGTAAACATTTCAGGATATATCTTCTCTGTGGTGATATTGGTGATAGGATCTCATCTTCCTTCAGGATCTTCCTTGATAGCAGATTATTTCTGGTGGGTCTCAATCCCTCAGAGAGAAAGCCCTAGAACCAGCAGTCTCACCTGCTTCTGGCTGTGTAGTCTCTGCATACTCTACAAATCCATCTTAATGGGTCATTAGAGGTGCCTAGAAACTGTAATTATGGTATAGCATTTCACTGGCTTACAATTGAAGGCTGTGTTTTCTGGACGCCCAAATCATGTCTATTGTGGAGTGAAGCATCTAGGAAAGTTTGCACACGACAGAGTCAACAATGAGTATAAAAAGTTCCTTACCTTTTAGCACAGGGGACCACTTACTCTGAGGTGAGCAATGTGGGTATTTCCAATCATTAGTTGAAATAATATATATCAAAACCAGCAGAGTGGAAGGCATGCCAGTGCCCCTTGGGAGTCAGTGTATAATGGTGTATTTGGGGGGTCTTTCTCTGCAGAGTTCGGGATGGGGGGGACAAAGCATTATTTGTCATAGTTAGACCACAGAATCATCACTATAGGTGAAGGACTAGGAGTAAAATCAAGGGTCTTTACAAATTCCTTTGACTGTCTGAGAAGTGGAGTTCGGGTAGGAGACACGATCAGTCTCTGCTGTGAACACAGGCCTCAGGGAGAGGTGTGTGTTATTTTGAATGCCTGGCCTGTTGTTTTGGATTGGACTCCCTGAAAACAGAGCCTGGATCAGGGATTCTTAAGCAAGTGATTTATCAAATGAGTGTTCTGGGTAAAATCAGGACGGAGTGAGGAAACCAGGATGGGCATGGGCAGAAGGTAGGCAAAGAAGAGAGCTCAGCCTAAATCCAGCCTGTCTGATGCCATAAGACGCTTTACTGTGTGAGTGTCCCTCAGCACCGTCCCACCTTGGACCTGCACTCTTGGCCATTGGCTGCAGGCTAGCCGAGGGAAGGGAGTAGTCAATTGTGTTTTCCCTGGCCCCTGTTAGGTGAGAGGAATTCTGTTAGCAGCCAACACTCATAGCAGCTGATGAGATGTTTATTTGGGTGGGCAATGGTCTGTGGTCAGAGGACGGAGACTGACCCTGTGAAAATTGTACTACTATCCAGGTAACTCCACCTGCCCTTGACACCAGCTCCATTAAGGTAGGAATCAGAAATGCAGATGCAAGAAATAAAGCAAGAGTGCTTCATCCATCCTCTCCTATTAGAGGGTGTTGCTCCATGGTGTGTTACAGGTAGGATGGAGACCCCCCCAGCTCACTTTTTCCTGAACCAGAAAGCCCCCTGGAAGGATGTTCCCTGTAAATTTAGGGGAAGAGTCAAGCAGGAAGGGCTTCCCTTTTTGGAGTGTTGGCAGAATGTGGCAAAGGTAGCAGCTGAGATTCTCTCTAGACTCAAGGAAACAGAAACTGTTCTGAAGGTGTCAGCCATGGGGAAAAGGGTAGCTGGGACGAGGCAGGAGGTTCTGCATGCGTAGGTAGTGGCCAGAACTGTTGTTATTTGGATATAAATGACCTCTTTGGTCCACAGACTTTTTGTTAATGATTTGGGAAAGAAAGGATACAACCACATCATAGAGTAGAACCAGAAAGAATCTGCCAGTCCACCCCTTATCTCACACACTCCCTTTTTCTTCTTTTCCAGACTCTGTTTGCCTTACCAAAATGGCCTCAAAGAGCAGATGGGCAGGGAGTCCTGGAGGAGGTGACAAGAGAACATAGAGGTGAGCTGGGGTAGGAATTCCTGCTCTGAGGAGCCAGCCCTTTCCACGAGGGTCCCAGGTGGCCATGGGGACAAAAGAAGCTGGCAAGCATTCTCTTTCCATTCTGGCAGGAGATTTCAGCTCTGCCCTGGCTTTGTTCACAACAGCTGATACAGCTACTTGCTTCATCCAAGAGAGCAGAGTTCAGTTTTTGTGCCAGGGTGCAAGGATCACACATTTCCACACCCTTCCCTGCCCGCTGCCAAGGGTAAGTTAGCGGTCACTGGCTGGAGCACTCTTGTTTGCTGAGAACTCACCTGCGCTTTACAATGAAGCTTCTCTTTCCTCCCTTCAGGCCACTCCCTGGTGCAAATCAGAGCAATTGAGCTAATGTTGATGAAGCCACCATCATTCAGTGGCTGGGTTGATGCCTGCAAGAGTCTGGGATGAACTGGATCAAATGCTGCCCACACTCCCACCCAGCAGACCTCCCAGAATGTACAGTTAGATGTGCCAAGGCTGTTGGGACACTTCCCTAGCTGCGGCTGGAGAAGGCAATCCTGGAGAGTAGAAAAGCCCACACCCTGGGAATGTTGTGTCCGTAGGGAAGAGGGAGTTAGGAAGAAAGGGCTCTGGACATATTCATCATCAGGGCTGCAATCCAAGACCAGGGACTTTCCAGGTGTGAAGCCCCATTGAGCATCCACTGAGGGTGAACCATCATGCTAGGGGAAGCAGGCAGCTACTTGCCATAAGGACTTGTAAGGACCACATTAGAGAATGCTGGAAGGCACTTGGAATGTTTTAAAGCTCTGAGTGAGCACAAGGCTGTGGTATCGCCTTCTCCTGGTGGACCCAGGAGAAGTAGCGTATGAGCCGAGGGCTGGGGTCAGCAGCTTGGCTCAATCTGGGGTCTCAGTGTTGGCTTGGGGCTAGCTAATCCCAGAAAGATGAGAGGCAAGGCTCATAGTAGAGAGAGGCCTCAGAGACAGTGGCATGGAAAGCCAGATGGAGGGTGTTGACCAGTGGACCAGAGTGGTGGAGACAAGAAGAGATGGTGAGGAGGAGGAGCGAGAACTAATCTGGAAGTCCTCCTCCTGAACACAGACCTACAAACCCAGGTCCAAGCCGAGGAGGGAGAAGCCCAAGCTCTTCTGCGATGTGATACCACCTTCTCCCCTGCCCTTTACTCCTGAAGTCCCCCTCCCTGGTGCTTACCTGAAAGTCCTAGGTAGCTGGCTGCAAGCAGCCAGGGTTCTATGTACCGCACATCCCCCTCTGCCTTTGCTCCTGAGAACTGGGTTTGGTCATGGCTTTCCTTAGACCTGTCGTCACATCAGACTGCCCTCCTGTCAGGCACCAGCCACCCCATGCAAAATGAGCATGAGATCTTTGTAACGGAGGCATACAAAAGATCCAAAGAGGTCTATGTCAAATTAGATTATAGGCTAAATGTGAAAGTGAAAATAATGGAGTACTACACTGCCATAAAAAAGGATAAACTAGAGTCATTCATATATAAATGGATGTTCCTTGAGAACATACTTTTAAGTGAAATAAATCAGACACTCATGAGTACACATCGAATTGTTTCTCTGATATGAGAAACCATAACTGTAAATAAGGACAAAGAGGTATAATAGATATTATATAAAAGGGAGATAATATACAAAGGAGAGGAGTACTAGAAAGAAAGAAGGGGAAAAGCAGAAAGGCAACAAAGGAAAGAAAAGGGAAAGGGAAAATATGGAAAATGATGAATAAATCTGCTGTAAATAGGGAGGGAGGGAACAGAGGGGAGGGGCGGGGAAGAAGGGGGAGAACCAAGATGTATCATGTATAGGTACAAAATAAATATGATGAATGTGACCATTGTATGTAAAATGTACCAATACATGTTCTTGGTTTAAAATAAAAAAATGAAAATATAAAAAAATAAAGAAATTAATAACATTTCCAGAAAAATCTTTGCATTCTTGGGGTAGGCAAATTTGTCCTAGAGAGGAAACAAGATGCTTGAATTAGAAAAGGAAAAGAAAAAATGGTAACTTGGACTTCTCACTCTCTTCTTCTGCTTTCCAAAAGATACTGTTAAGAAGATGAAAAGATGAACTGTGGAATGGAAAATAATGGCTATGATGTGTGTATCTGACAAAGAACTTGCATCTAGAATGTGCAAAGAGCACGTACAGCTTATGTTAGCAAGATGAGCAAATTTAAACCAGGGTAAAAGAAAAAATAATGGACAGGAATTAATTCTTATTTATATCAGAAACATGTAACATGGATTTTCTTTCAGGAACATCTTTCACTGGTACTTTGACTTTATTCTATTCTGTTGTCTTCTTCATGGTGGTACTTGGAAATAACTAATAACTACATATAGTATATTTATGAATGTACCCTGAATATAAAGTAATAGTGTAAAAACAGGCACTCTTGACTTAAACAGATATTTTACAAAAGAAGATATGTAAGATGTGATTGGATAAATGTGGTAAATGTTTAAATTTTAAAAAATTATTACAGTAAAAGATACATTGCCATTAATCTCCCCTCAAAATACTTCCTCTCACTTTCTTTTTTTT
>PVJO010023309.1:0-26357 GCA_004026905.1 Hystrix cristata | reverse complement strand
TTTTTTGGTGCTGGGGATCAAACTCAGGACCTTGTGTTACCAAGGCAAACACTCTAACCACTGAACTAAATCCCCAGCTTATCTTTATCCTTTTCTTCTTGTCCAAGTGAATTTCTACAAGGAACTAAGACTACTGTTTCTTGAAAAATAGTTTGTACTACCTCCCCACTATGGAGTAAAAGGTCACAGCTTATGTGAAATCAGTCACATACAACAATGAACTTAATTTCAGCCTCAAATGTAAAGGTCAACATCCAAACTTCCTGATATATGAAATTTCCACTGCTCACTCTCCTGTTGTAAAAGATAGTGTGGTGTATTATTAAGAAGAAAATGAAATCCTACAAAACTACATTCTAATTATAGTTCTTGGAATTTTGGAATATTGTCTCAGAGTGCTTCTATCTTCTCAACTGAAGATGCTGATAGGACAAGTTAACTCAAGACTTTCATATTATGTGTCATGAATCTAAAGTATCCAGAAAAAAACCCAAAGTATTCAGTAAATAAGAGTTAGTCAGTCATTTTTAAAACAAGGTATCCTCAAGGAATGGAAACAATGATCAGAAATTGGCCTGCAAATCCCAGCTCTCAAGCACTAGGGCCATATACTTCACAGCTGATAGCAGTAGGTTGCTGCTCACTTTGGAACATGATCCTTCTGTTCTCACATCTCATGGAGGAGCACCACATATGGCTATACTATACTTAACCAAGTGGAAACATAAAATGATGTTCAAAACTGGTCATAATGGAATATATATCTAATGTTTCCCCCAGAGTTTCCCAAACTGCTTAATTGAATGTCTTCTCAAACACTATAAACATCTGTAATATTACACTGGTCCTGAGAACATTTTCTAAAGCATTTTAACAAATAGAATTTTGATCAAAACTTCCTAAATTTACTTTCAGTTTTACAAAGTCAAGGAACTAATTTGGCAGGATGGTTCCAAAACAAACATTACTCAAGTAAACAAGGAAGAAATGAACTCTCTCTTGTAATCATTATGCTTAAATCATCTTTCAGTTGGCAGTCAGGAAATCATTAAGTATGTACAGAGAATATCATAATATATGCTCATTATCAGAATATGGACCTGAAATCACAGAAAGGTCTTTGATTGTAATTTTATATTTAGCTAAAATTAGAAAGTTTTTGTAAACATTGATTTATGGGTTTTTCTCTGAAAATGTTTGGGTTGATTCAAATGTACTTGAAAAAAACCCTAATCTAGAGGATCTAATATATAGTAACAAGAAACATAGATGAAAATTGGCTATGTACTTTCCATATCTCTTGAAATTGCTCACATTTTAAAATGAATTTATTTCTATATCTTTAAATGTCTCTCCCTATCCTAAACATCAATTTATGCCCAGACAGTAACTACAGAATTCAGAAATTATCTTGCATAAGTAATTCAAAAAGAATATCCTACAAAAGCTATAATATCTTTAAACTGAGAGGATGACATTAACTGTGATATTTATAGGAAGTTCCTCTTAATAGAGAGACCTCTTTGGTGTTGTCATTCTCTAGCTTTTAGAAGTACTTTGCCCAAACCATGTAATCATAATAGCTAATAACCAAATAAAATGCTAGACTTCGTTGAGTGCTTACTATATGACAGGCAGTATTACAAACAGTTTGTATGAATTATCATTGTTCATTCTGGCAAAATCCCTGTGAGTTAAACTAGTATCCCTATTCAAAATGAAGAAATAAAGGTCAGATAGTTGTTAATGACTTTTAAGAGGTTGCAGAGCTAGTCGATATTGGAAGCAGAGACATGAAGATCTAGGAACCATGATGCCTGTGCTTCTGCATTTAGGCATAGTACCAAGCCTTTTTATCAGAAAGCATACTTACCTGCAGGCTATGATCCTCATAAAAATATGATTTCTACATAAGCACTTTATGTAGAGAGATGTTAAGATTATACAGTTTGCTCTTGACAAAGATGAGCTATAAATCCAGATTTTCCTTAAGTCACTCAATATTGTTGAGGATTTAAACTAAATCCATATTAGGAGATAAATGTCTAAATGTATGGAGGTGATCGTAAATGAATTACATCCTAATAGTCCTGGACCCAACTCTAGTGTTACTCCCTCCTAGTTGAGGCCATCATTTCTCCCTGACCTTGGTTGGCCTTATTCCTTTACAACAGCAGTTCTTTGGGGGGGGGGACACCAATCTTTCCGAGAAGCTGGTATAAGAAATGAATTTGTCATCTAAGAAAACAAATGTGCACTTTCATATTTCACATGCACGTTTGCACACATGGACATGTGTAGAACTTAGTGTGACATTTTGTGAACACTCTTAAACTGACTGCCCCAAGGTTTTAATCACCACTGTACTATCTGTGAAATACACAGTAACAATAGTGGTGTTTACAAGTCAAAACACGTCACTCTTCTACTAGTAATAGTTCTCCCATGACTTTTCACTCAAAAAAAAAAAATCTAAAATGAGACACCTCATTAACTGCAGGGTACCCCAGAGATCTCATCTCCTTATAGCTTCCCTTCCACCACTCAACTCACCCTCTCTACTCATATTCACCAGGCTGACTCCTCTTAAGGCCTTCGCTTTTACTTTCCCTTTGCTAGACACCTGTTTTCCCGGTTGCCTGTAAAACAGGCTTCACTCACCCAGATTCTGCAATAACATCTGGTCATACGGTTCTCCAACACTCTCTGACCTCTTACCTTGATTTGTTCTTCACTGTAGCATTAAAAATATTTCTCAAGTCATGTCTTTCTTTGTGCTTTGATTATTATCTGGAGTTCCATTAATATATACATTTGTTTTGTCTACTGATATAATACTAGTGACTAGATCATGGTTAGCATTTAATGTTTAAATGAAAGAATGATCTATATAAAAGACTTCATAAATATATATAGCACAAAATATAAATACAGCCAACATGTTCACAGTCAAATTAACACCTTGTTAAAGAGACATCATCATTTCTTTGTCTTCAGAATTAGTGATTAAGTAAATTTCATTACTTTATAGTCACTGAATTTTAAAAAAATCCAAGGTTTTCTTGTTTAGATTGATGATACATTTTATTCATTAGGTGTGTGTTGAGTTGGTTTTTCATCCAAAATCTAAATGACTTTCAAAAAGGAAGACTGCATTTTACATACTAAGATAAATGGAACTGCACCTGTTGGATTATGATCAGTGTTGTTTTCTGGAAATGACTACATTTCAAAAAATATTGTTACTCTTGGAAGTCATTGGTTTGTCAAAAATTGAACGTGCTTTAGAAGGAAAATCAAGAAATCATTCCTTCTATTCCTTCTTCTATGATGACAAAGAAAAGCCATCAAAAACAAGTATAGTAAGCCAAGGTAGACTGTGTTACATAATAGCATTTCATATATTACCATATTTAGGTCACTTGGAACTCAAATAAAATAGTCATAAATCCTTTGTGTTACGAGTGATTAGTTAGCATATTTCCTTGCTTGCATAAATTCAAGCTGCTTTGGGTTTGGACATTATAATAAAAGTGAGTCTATACAAACAACTTTAGATGGAGAGAGGATATAGGGAATAAATAACTACAGTTTAATGAACAAAATATCCTGGGACTAGAAATGTGCATAAAGGGCCATGTAATGATTAGGGTGGAGCATCAACGTGATTAGCTTTGGGATCTTCCCAGGGTATTGGTGGAGCACATTTTTGGATTGTCTGGGTCAGTTGTGAGGCGTGGCCTCGGGGTCTATGTCTTGCCCTTCACCCCTTCGTCTCTGGCACTCTTCTCTTGCTCTGCTTTCCAGTCACGATAAACTACACATCTTTGCTTCACTACCTCCTTCCACCATGATGTTCCTGCCTTGGAGCCAGCAGATCTTGAATGTAATCCTCCAAAATTATGAGTCAAATTAAACTTTTCCTGCTTTAAATTGTGTGTGTTGGTTCTCATATCCCGGAGGCAGGAAAACTAATACAGGCTACAAAGGAATGGAAGTCTAAATCTTCCAAAGAATTTTGTCAACAGAATAGAAAACATTTTAAGGTGACATCCAAGCTGATTGTGAGTGATACTTAGAAAATTACCAAAAAGAGAGCAGATCGGCACAAGGAAACTACTATCAAGGTGCTAGCTATATTTGAAAAGCCTTGAGATGAACGGGAGTACTATGCATGGGGTAAGCACAAGAGTCAAGCCAACATTAGTGGAGTGCTTCAAAAACCAAATTTGAAAAGCAGGCGAATGACTGTTTCAGAACTGTTTTTTTAACAAGTCTATTTCTGGATCATCATAAAGCCTGCAGCATAGGAAGGATGAGGCTGTGTTGGCTTTTTAGTAGCTGGTTTCCATTTCTAAATAGGTATTATTTTTTTTAGCCAAACCTTTTTAATTCACTTCATGTGCAGACTCCTAGTCCCTAAAGGAAGCATGCCTATCCTTGCTTATCTTTATTTCCCCAGGACTCAAGTTCCTAGAACTACTGGTTCTCAATAAATGATTTTTAATTAGATCAGACTGCTATTCTGATTTTGTAATGTAGTGAGATAGCAGCTCTGTTGTACAACTCATCATAACACAAAGATGGAGACATACTCAGGGCCTTTGACCAGTCTCCAGGTTCCCATTTTGGAGAAGATGTGGCTGCTTTGGCACTTGTGATTTAAGAAAAGTGCAGAGAGAGCACTTCTGGTCACCTTGGTCTTGCTCTCCCTCCTCAGTAGGGTAACCCCAAAATAAGTAGTTCAAGTAGAGGCAACATTAAATTCCTACTTGATCTGACTCCTTTAATCAATTGTCTAGCTTTATTAAATCCAGTGAGTGGAATGATGTGCATATATCCAATAAAGCTTCTGTGGAAGGCAGTTGGAGCCACCATTGGGAAAATAAAGTAGGAAAATATCTGTGCACATCATAGTGCACATCTCCCAGCAGCTTATTCAACAGTGGAAATAGATGTCATATTGCACATCAGATAGTGCACATCAGCTTATTCAACAGATGTCATAGTGCACATCTCCCAGCAGCTAATTCAACAGTGGAAATAATAAATAATGCTACTCATTCTCTGATAACCTTATTCAATTCTTCTTAAACCATCACCAAGTTGATGGTTAATATTTCACTGGCTTGGCAAACAAGAGAAATTTATAGTGTATTGTGTACATGCTGGAAACCACTATACAGCATTGCTTTTTTTTTCTTTTTAAATTTTTTATTAGTATATGTTTGTTCTATATAGCAAACACATTCATCACGGGGAATTGATACATATCACTTCTTGATACTTTTTTTCTTCCCCTTTCTCCTTGCTCTTGTCTCCTCCCTATCCTCAGATCCTGTCTCCACAAAGTCTACCTCACAACTAATATATTATGTAGATTATTTTTTAATCTTTTCAGCAAAGTGCATGATGGTCAGTACCTGCAGTATTCCCTCTCTGTGCTTTCAAGAACCATCAAAACCACTCAGAAAGACTTTTAAATCCTTGATTTAAAAGCATTGGTAAATATACATTTTGAGAACAAAAGAGAATGCATGAAAGGCCTGAAATTTTGATAGGTTATATTGGGCAAGACCACAGAAGTAAGTAGTGGGTCCAGGGTTTAAAGCCCATCCAGTCTAACTCCAAATCCCTAGTCTCAAATTCTAATGTGCCTTTGAATTATCTAGTGAGTTTAATGTAGGACCTAAGGTTCTGGGGACCTTGAGTATTTAGGCTCTCAAATAACACAGAGTATGAGCAGGGCCACTTAGTCTGCACCAATGATCAGGATGGATGTGTGTTACCACAAGTGCTGGACTCAAGTTTAACTTTTTTAAAAATTTTTGTTTAACATAGCTATTTTCCTTCTATGAATTTTTAGAAATTTTAAAAAATAATTTAGAAATTTTAAAAAATTTTTGAAAGCATTGAACACACTGCAAAACATTTATGGTTTACTTCTTTTCATGCCTTCATCTGGAAAGAAAATTTGATACTGGAGACAAGAATTAAAAGAGTCTCAGGGAATCAGCAGAGAGCTGCATCACCAAACCAATGGTTAATGTGTTTTAAAAATGACAAAAAGATAAATCCCCCCCACCAATTTATTTCTTGCAATTATTCCAATATGCCTACCTCCTCTGTGCTACAGGGTCCTTTTTCCTCTTCCTTTCTGGGATGTAGTCTTTTCAGGTTACATGGTGGTTTCTTTGTAATCATTTAAGTTTTGGTTCAAATGTGACACCCCTCCATAGACATGTCCGTCTTACCTAAAATACATTTTCTCATGTATTTTGCCTCTCAGCCTAACTCATAACCTTCATACATGCTGAAACGCACATCTCCCCCATTGACCAATTTTATTTATCCCTGGTGATTAGCAAAATGCTTAAGAGAGAGTTCACAAGTATTTGTTAAATATATAAATGAAAGCTGAGTGGAATAAAAGTAAGTAAACATAAGTGTGTTTCTTAATAAAGCATTGAACACACTGAAAAACATTTATGATTTACTTCTTTTCATGCCTTCATCTAGAAAGAAAACCTTGGAAAAGAGTGTTTTCAGTCAGAAGGTGGAAATGAAAGGAAATTTCAAGGGAAATTTCCTTTAAGAAAATTGGCACTGATAGGAAAACAAATCTTAGGAAAGAACTAGGAAGCACAGTGGTTTCAGGGTCTTCGATATTTGAACAATTCTATGAGGAAAAGAAAAGAGGAAAGAGTAGTAGCATAAGATAAGCTAAAAATGCAATAAGACAAAAAAAACCCTCTATAATTTAAATGAATCTTAAACAAACAATATAAAGCTACAAAGCAACTCAACCTTCACATAGAGAGAACACTGATTCACAAACTGCAAAATCACAAATTGTGATGTAAAGTCCTTTAAAACCACTAAGCATTTAAATTAATAATTTAATGCACCCATACTATTTCCAAGTTATAATTCACATTCTCTTTTTGTTACTGTCCTTGAATTTTTTTAAATACTCAAGCATTACCATGCCTGAATCAGGAGAAGATACAACTGTATCTTTGGAAGAGTTTTTGAAAGACAGACATGGGCTCCCTGGGACTTCAATGCTTACCTCACTAGCAGCCTGGTGAGAAATCATGGGAAACCCACAGGTGTCTGTACTAAACAGTGTTACCATCTCTACTGATGACTATCCCTTGCTGTGAGTACTAAAAGCCATCACAATCGTTCTTGAAGGCTTTTCAATCACTTGACATGAAAACACACTGAATATATTCTTTTGTAAGAAGAAGGAAAGCAATTTAGTCCCACTGAAATGTGAAAATGATAAAAACTAAATTTAAGAAATTCCAAAAATATATTAGAGTGTGTAATTTAACTATTAACCATCACCATATTTTTGCTTTATTATATCATTGCGATGTCCATACTACCTATATCTAAAAGGATTGAAAGTGGCTTCTGTATTAAAATAAAGTTTGAACAATTTAAACAGTAAACCTTCTGGCCAGATGTGGTAGGGCACACCTGTAATCCAAGCACTCAGAAGGCTGAGGCAGGAGAATTCCTGTGAGTTCCAGGACAGTCTGGGATACATAGTGAGGTCAAGACCAGCCTGACCTACACAGAGAGACTATCTCAAAAAAAAAAAAAAGTTAACTATCTGAAGATAATGAATCTATTATAAATTATCCAGCAATTTTGAATGCTCATTTATAATTAAATGTGTTATGTTTCCTGTTCCACATTCATGGTGGGCACCTTGGTTACTGTAACTTTGCATTGTACTCTAACTTTGCAGTGTACTCTTTTGCATTGTAGTCCTGCAAACATAGTAGATCTGCTATCTATTTACTGTAAATTTTTGTAAAACTCAAAATTAAGGAATATAAAAATTTTTAAAAAGGGATACAATAACCAAGAGACTGTATCAATAGTTATTATAGCTAAATTTTATAAAGTTGTACCAGACTCCCCTATATGATCATCTAACAATGCATGTAGCATTAATTCATTTAATCTTTGTAACAATCATATGCGATGAGCAGATTGAAATATAAAGTGGTTGAATAACTTCAAGTTCACTTGGCCAAGAAGTACAGAAGCTAGAAATTCAAGCCAAGGTACTCTGGAGCCTAGTTCCTCAGAAGGTGTTGAGGGAGTTCTCAGCGCACTTGGAACCTGTCTTGTAAGTGTGTCTCATTCTCCTCAAAGCTCTGTAAGATGCGTGGTGTCGTCTCATTCATGGTGTTTGTATTCTTCAACAAAAGAAGAAACTGAAATTTAGAGCCAGGCTTCCTAATGTTTGTGAGCGTTGATAATTTAGTGACCAGTTCTCTCAGTTTCTTCATTTGTAAAAGGGAATAATGCTAAATATTTTATAGAGCTTTGGAAGGACTTAAAAGAAAGTGTATGTGCAAAGTGTTTGGCAAGTAATAGATGTACCCTGTACTAAATTAGTTCCCTGAACCATGATTCTTTACTGGACAGTTAGACTCTTAATTATATGACATCAAGGCAAGATTATACAAAAAGTGATATCCAAGAAAAGGTCAGCACCTCTTTTTATCTTGTAATTTCCACACAAAAGACATTTCCAACATAATACTCAAAAATGAGATGCAAGGAATGATTATTTTGAAAATTACTGCATTAAACTACCTGCTACTTCTCTCTGAATTTTCACCAGTTTCATTAACTGTAAAATGGCTTTGCTTTGACTCTAGCATACGCATCTCAAACTCATTAACATATTTCTTTTATTTCTTTCAAATTCATGTCAAGCTGATTAAAGCAGGACATAAGTTCAACAGTGTGGAATAGAATTGGTGTCATTTTGTCAGTTAATCTTATTGCCTGGAATCTTAAAATTTCCTGAGCCACATAGTCCGACTCAGAATGTATTGTTCGAGTGAGTCTAAGGAATGCACATTTATATACATACACTTTATTAGCAAGGTTACATTTTCTCATCGCTTAAACTCCATTTAGAATAAGTAAATACGTCTGCCAGTCCTCTTATTTTACCTTTCCCATCTGCCACTTCTCTTATAAAAATTAGAGAAAATATATAAATCTAACTTTTGGAGTTATTTGATCGCCTCATTCCAGGAGACATTTACTGAAACTTTCAATTTTTCTTTTGCCTGCTTTATTTTAATAAAACACTCAGAATTCCATGTTCTTATGGAAAATACTATTTTTCTGATAATGAATTGTCAGGTGGGTATTACTCCAAACAAGGACATCACTGCACAAAATTTAATGACTAGAATACTTTGAAACATTCAATAAGGTATTTTATTAAAGACTTTCTTGATGAGAACATCTCTTAAAGTCATCCTAGGACTCAATGAATATCCCTAAAAGGAAGAAGATTTGAGGTCAGTGCGAATTTGAACTTGAGCCATGTTTCTTCAAGGACACATTGCACGTCCAGAGGGATGTGAAGTTCCTCGAACAGCCACAGCCCCAGAAAAAGAAGTGCCAGGGGACCAGGTCAGAGGCATCTCTAGGCTTTAGGAGCCTGAAATTTATAAAATTTAATGCTTGGTTGCTAAGTTCTTGTTAAAGTCTCAGAAGAATTCAGTGCCAGTGACAGGCTCTGGAAGTTAAAGCCTGGTTCGTTTCCCATTGAATCTATGTCTAGACCTTGGGTGGACAGAGGTGTGTAAGGTGGATGACCACTGTACCCTCCTGTACAAACCAATATGCCATATTCTGATCACTGAACTTTAAGTCTGTCACTAGTTCATGCTGCAAACTATCTAAACACTTGTAAGAATCAAAAATTTAGACCTCAATATTTTCATGAACTATATTATCCATAATTTTCCACAAGAATTCAAGCCTCTAAAGCCAGAATAATTTTTACATTTTAGTTATTTTTCATCAATAGTGATAGCATTAAGTACTTCTTAGACTCCAGATACTGAACTCAAGGCTCCATTTAATAATTTCATTTAATTTTCTCAGAAATGGTAGATGAAGTGCTCACTTTTTGGCAGCACATGTACTAGAAGTGATAGGTGAAGCATTATTTTTCTCATTTTATTGTTGAGAAATTAAAACATCAACATGTTTGATATTTGCCCAGGGTCATCAGTGATCCAGTGGCAGATCCTGTCTGATATCATAGTCTCTAGTCATCCTTTCTCAGACTTAAAATACGATACTGCTTCTGTGGTATAAAGTGAATCAGCAAAGTAAAAGCACAGCTCGACAGACATTCCCAGATGTGTGGAAAGCTCAAAGCACACACAGGAGTATCAAATATTTAAGACTTCTACAACAAAATCTATGACCGTAACAGCTGTATGTTTACCAAATAATGTATTCTAGGAGACACTGTACTAACTGGAAGTTCACCTTGGCAAACAAAGAATATGAACCTAAATAAGAGAGATAAAGAACCCTTAAATATTCCCCTAATTCTTGGGGAGAGTAGATTATCTGTCAAAATGAATGACACATACATGAATGTAAGTGAATTCTCATGCCTGAAATAGTAAATGGTCTGCTTCACAGTCTAGAGTCCATCTAGGCCCAGGATGGGACTGTCCTTCCAGGGTTCATGTCATGCCTATCTTGCCCACAGTGGAGGCACCAAGGAGATCAGCACTGTTCAGGTCCAGCCTAGAATCTTGGGTGCTGCTACAGGGAAAGACCAGCCTGTAAAGAAATCGTGGAGGGTCCTGTATACATACAAACAAGAGAGCAGTTTGGGCAAGAAAAAAATTTCTTTCTCAGAAATTCCCAAAGACCTCCAAGAGTTATGATTTAGCAAGTACAGAGGTATCCTGGGAAGAAAAGACATATGTACAGGGTTTGGGCCAAGGTTCAGACATGTTAGAGTTGTAAGAAAATACATGCTCAAATGAATTAAAATCTCAGCAGTGTTTTTTAGAATAGAAATTGAAAAACTTTGCATCTACCGGATTATGCTGTAGCTAGATTAAATCTGCTCTTGGCATTATTTCTGTGCCTTGTATATATACAATATTTTACACTGAATGCTCTACAAAGCAGATCTGTATTTCCTGGTTTGTCACACTTCCTAGAATGTGAACCCCTTCAGGACAGTGTCATGAGTCCTTTTTACTTGTGGCCCCTCTGTTCTTCACACAATTGACTCTCTCACTGAAGATTTGTGGAGTGACAGGCAAAAAAAAAAAAAAAAGAGGCACAGTAACTTCTAAGTAACTTATGTGGGCCAACAAATCAGTAGTGGAAGCAGAATTCGAATCAGGTCCTTGACATCTTGGCCAGGGCTTTTCTGTGAACAAGCATGAACATGACATATCTTTCAGAAGTGGTAAAAATCACTGAGAACTGCTACAGTTTCCCAAGGCACCCAACTTCACCAAATGTGGAAGAATCATGTGTTTTTTCTACATAGTTTTATTTTGTTGCAAAATTTAGGACATCATGCATATGTGCTTAATCTATGGCTCACTGTATGTTATTTGAGTAGATTTGTTTATTGGATTTTATTTTTCCCCAAATTACTCCTTTTATGTTAACTGTGTTTTCCAGGCTCTGATCCTTCCCACTCTGCCCCCAATTCATTAATGACAATGTGGCACAACAAATAAGCACCATCTGCTGGCCCATTTTTGTTGACCTGATGGAATGGCTCAATAGAACTCTTGGTGTTTCCTTAATATTCACAACTGAAGCTAATGAAGGCGAATAGTGCTAAACTGTCCATTTTGCCAGCTTACATCAAGTGAGGCTGTAATGCACACTGGTTCTGGCCCTGTAACTCTCTCTTAGTACTTTCCAGTTATAGTATTATATTTCTGCTGATTCACTTTATACCACAGAAGCAGTATTGTGTTTTAAGTCTGAGAAGGGATGACTAGAGAATATGGCATCAGACAGGATCTGCCACTGGATCACTGATGATCCTGGGCAAATATCAAGCATTTTGAACTTTTAATTTCTCAACAATAAAATGAGAAAAATAATTTTTACTTCATGTGTTTGTTTTTAGTAAAGGCATTCAATACTCTACAGCGAACTGACTGGTTTGTCTCTCTACATTTCATTTACAATTACTATAGCCCAAAACCAAAACACTTTTATATGCATTTACCTTGTATCATGAATGGAATGAGTATCATTAATAACAGAGTTATCACTCTTAAGTCCAAAAGCTCTTTCTAAATATTTCAATCTCTAGAGCTTTGTACAATGCCAGAAACTTCTGAACAAGTACTTGTTGGATGAATATGTACCACTTTGGAACAGATGTTTACCACTCTCAAAGTCACAACTTTAGCTGATGTTGTCTAATGATGTTGTCTAACCAGGTCTTCAGGTCACCAGCTCTAGAAAATTAATTTAGTGTCACCTATTTGCATCAGTTTCTCCATGTTATTTGCATTTCAAGCAGACAGAATGGTTAATAATATATTATCAATTTAGTGTAGACGTTTGTCAGTATTATAATTTAAAACACCATGAAAATTAGCATAGGTACAGCATCAACATGCATAGATCACTGAAATCTAATTGGAACAAATTTCCTCTATCTTAAATAAATGTGATAGCTATTCTTTCTTAAAATGCCTGAGTGTACCCATTTTAAAATATTCACTACCTTTCTACATCTTGTAAAAATGAAAACATCCCAAATTGTGGAAGGATAAAAAAATTATTGAGGAATAAGAGAGACAATCTCATACATCACATTATGCTGTATTTCTGAACAAGATTTACTCAACTACCTATATAAAATTTGAACAAAATATTAAAGATAAGGGAGAAATTTTGGCTTCAAAGTATTATGGCTTTACTTTATCTGCAAAACAAATTAAAGCTAAGTCTGCTTTTGCAATCTCGCTGCCAATCACATGGGTAAATTCACAGCATGTCTCCTAAATCAGTGACTCTCCAGGTTGAAAACTGACACTTTATTTTAGTATGAGCAAAGTACTATTTATTGTTTGTCATTCATTCCTAGTTAATGAAATGTTAAAAAAAATTATATATAGCATTACTCACCCGTGGCGGGCCCTTAGGAAAATGTAGTGGAAACATCCATGTTTTAACCCAGGTGGATTCGGCAATATTAGAAATGTGCTATTTCTTAAACTGGATGATGAGAAGGTACTAAATGTTATGCTTACAAACAAATATATTTGTTACAAATGTTTTAAAATATATTAAGTTTTGTAATTAACAATTGTAGAAAACAAAGACAAGCCAACTGTAAGTGTATTATCAAAGAGCAATAATAACAATACAAATATTACATCTGGGCACATATGGAATACAGTCAGTCCCCTGCCATGTCTGTTCCAGTGTTTTGGAAGAATATAAGCATATGCTCCTTCAACCTGTTTTAAATTAACTGGCATAAAAAGTACTTTTGTGGCCTCAAGGAATGGTCATGGGCCTCCCTCAAGTCCAGAAAGTACCAACATGTACTGTTCCACTGCACAGGAAATACTTTGTCTATTTCTCTCCATCCTCCCCACTCTGGCTTCAAACTAGGTGGTAAAGACTTTGCACAAATTTCATTCATTTATTATTTGAGCATATGTGGATAAGGAGCCATAAATTTTAAGATCCATTCTGTCCTTTGTGAATAATCCACTTCAGATTTCACAAATGTATAAACTCATTTAGTAGTCAACTGGTTCTTACAGAGGGAGGGAGAATTGGAATACTCCCTAACAACCGAACTAGTGAAGGGAAAGAGAGCACAGAACTGGCATAGGTGTCTCAAAGAAGTCATTTCTTCTGTACTGAGTGAACACTTAATTTCTATATTTTAAAATTTTTGTATCATAGTTTTTGTTTTTGTTACTACATGTTCTCGGTACATAGTGATTATTATATTCCTCACGAAGATTTGGTACATGGACATATCTTAATTCTTTTTACGACCCTTTCCCCTCTTTCTTGTTCCCCCTCCCTCCATCTCTTGTTCCCCTTCTAGTTTGCAAAAGATCTCTGTCCCTGTTTCTGATTATCTTTTATTTGCTCTTTAATGTATTTATAACTTGAGTTCCAAAGAGTGATCTGCATACCCTTCTTGGCCAGTCTAAACAATAAAGCTTTCCCAAGAATAGAAAAATTCTTTCTCAGAAGTCTCCCAGTAAGTTTCCATGCTCTGTCTGCACCAGTGCTTTTGAGCTGACTTCCCCTTTACAAACCACAGAGGCAGATGCTGACTTCCTGGTCATCTGAACAGAAGCCCCTAGTGCTCTTGAGCTCCCGGTACCAGGCCCCCAGATGACAGCTGTTGTGTTCACTCACTCTCTAAGGGACACAGTGCCAAAAGTCTGTGAAGTGCTTGTGCAAGACTCGAAACAGAAACAAGTAGTCTATTGCCTGTAGCTCCCGTGTTGCGCCTCTAGGCAGGCTTTTCTGAAGAGCACGACTGGTTTGGTAGGCGTTTAAATAGGTCCTCACGTATTCACTCCTCTGTGGACCATGTAACCTAAGAAAATAAGAAATTCCAGTACCTGTATATAGGAAGGAATTGCGTTCTATTTCCCCCATCTTCATGGCATTCAATGACTATGAAGATCCATCTGTTACCCTTTCACCTCAGGAAGTGATTTTTGTACTTCTGCCTTATAGAGTCATTCAACATGTAAAGGTATTATGATGTTTCACAGTTACTGGTCAAATGCCTTTAACTGCTACCACCTTAATCTGACTAATCCCAGCAGAAAAGATTGTTTTTTTATTCAGTCAGAAAAGGAACATCTTCAGTCTCAAACCCACTTCTTTGCTGAATACGTAGATGTGCCTTACGAACAGTAATAGGCTGGGAACAGGAGGAATGAGTAAGACTTTCTGAAGCAACTGCAGAGAAAAAGACACAAAGAGATTAGGAAAACGTGTCTCTCTTGTTACAACCATCACACCTTCCTTTCAGGAACTACTTTAACCAAGCGGTGTCCTGGTTGCTAGTGACAACCTCGTTTGTGACACAGAGAAGGCACACAGCATATCTTCCCTCATGGTCCCTTGGGCACAACACCAGATTGCCATGCATATTGATTTTTTCTCTCATTCCATCGAGACATCACGGCTGCCCCCTCAGTGCGTAGGTGGAGGAGAAATCTCACTCCTGAGCAGGACAAATGTGTGCTGGTGGCACTCCTCTTGAACCAACTCCCATGTCACTCAGAGCCTTTTCCATTTGCTCCCTCTGGGGCTGAGAAAATGAAAGCAAACACCTCAGAGAGCCTTAGTTGGATCTAAAGGAAAAGAAAAACCTCTAAAATAGCTAAGTTAAAACCATTCAATAAGCTCTCTATTTCTATTTGAACTCTTCCACTTGAAACTTGGCTGTGGAAGACAAAGACTGAGAAAAAGAAAATTGAATTTGGCCTGAAAGTTTACAGGAGAGAGATACATCTGAATTTAAGTTGTAAATCACAGTGGTCTTCTTTATGAAGTTGTTAAATTATTCAGAACTGCTTATATAATTAGCATGCTAACACACTGGGCGTGGGATTATGGTTTTATGCTTGGCACGTACATGCTCTGGTATTCCTGCTCAAAACTGGCTGTGTATTGTGACTTTTCTATCTGTATTTGAAGATCAAAATCTGAAACATAGGCAGCAAACAATAGTCACTGGACAAATGTGTTAGCCTTTTTAGAGTTATGCCGTCAAAATGATGAAGGGACCTTAGATCACAGAACAAATATTCAGAAATTATGTGTGGTCAGTTTTACTCTGAGGACCTCAAGAGACCACCAAATTCTTTTCCTCACTCCCCTCCTAAGCATACTATCAAGAAAACTGCTGATTTAGTCAAACACAGCTTCCTCAAGTCATACTGGGCGTTAATCTATGGCTACTTGTTGGAGTCTGAGGGACACTTTGCATTTCCCCCACCAGCGTTTCATAAGCACACCAAAACATACATGGAGCTACACAAGGCAGTCTTACTAACTTGCCATTTTAGGACATTCCAATAGTAATAGATACTACTTTTAACTCCAAGACTTACCCCCAGATACTCCTGAGAAAAGTAATGCAAATTACATCAACTGACACAAGATTATTTCATGAGAATAATTTGTATAGACAGAAGGTGCTAGGATTATTATGGGCTGGAGAGAAAATATGACAAAGGAGATAAAAGATGACAATTTCCCAATTTTATAATACATATCCGGCTCAAAGGAACTATACTATCTAGGTTGATGTCATTTTCATAAACAATTGACTTGTGAAGATTGTGAGACATCTTTGATATCTCAGCATTCATTCTGCCTGGACTACTTGTGCTTTAAATTAATTTTGTCCAAAATAAACATATGAACATATCTTAATTTTACTTCAAATTTTTAAAGCAATCCAGTTTAAGGTTTGTGTGAATATGTATTTTTAAATATCTAAAAATTCTATAAAATTCCTTCTAGGGTTAGTTTTCCAGGTTGTGCTTGTAGATTTTGGTATCATATCCCCTTGTCGATGATTTTCTTCAACAGTTACCATTTGGAAGAGAGGCTAACATTTTTTATTGTTGTTAACTATTCTCTATCCCCTCTTTTTTTTTTCTGCAATTACCTAGTTAAGGAAAAATAATGCAAGGGAAGAAAACATCCTCTATGTAGATGTTACCAAACAAAACCCTTTTAAGAAAACTTTACTACACATAAGGTATTTCATGTAATTTTACTAGTTGGTTTAGAACTATCTTTTCTATTTTCTATTTTTGTTGGTTTTTTTGTGGGGTTTTTTTGGTTTGGGTTTGTTTAGCAGGTTTTGTTTATTTGTTTTTGTTTTTGTTTTAGTTTTTTGGCAAGAGGGGCTCAACTTGCCTGTGAATGCTTAAAATGACCAAGGGAGAATATATTTTCAGAGTTAGTTTTTAGAGTTAGCTTATGGGCTTAACTCTAAAAGAACCCTGGGCATTTTCTTAATAAAACATTTCACTGTTGAATAGTAGAGTCATAGGATAAAAAATAAACATTGAATGTCTTAACGCCATGAATTGACCTAAGGGTTTTGGATTTTCTCTTTGCCAAAGTGGGGCATGTTCTTTTTTATTCAAGAACTTCGGTGTAAAATCATGTCAAGAAAAGATTCATTAACCTAGTGGGAGCAGGAGAGCTAAGGTGAAAATGCTTCATGCTAGGTTTTTGTTCGTTGTTTGTTTTAAAATTCATGGAGGCTCTAAACTGTAGCACGGACTATAAATAGCCCTAGTAAGACATGCCAAGGGTAGAAATGGATTTCTCTACATGGGAGCTAGATGACATTTGATCTTAAATACACAGTGATCTCACATCTCCCATACACCTCTGACCTGTTTATCTTTTGCAGCTGTGTCTCATGACAATTGCCAATAAAATACTTAAAGATGCACTTATTAAGTCTTTATGTTCAAGCATAATGAATATGATCATTGAAAATAAATATGAGCTAATATTTCTTTCACTACATACAACTCATGTGAAATTTATTCCTTCATTAATTTTCAAAGTATCAAAGATCCTGATTTTATTATTTTCCCTGCTTTACTGAGAAACTTAAAGGGCAGCAGTAACTTACCTGAGTCAGAGCTAGTTAAGTGTAGTCTCAGATAAGAAGTTTGCAGTCTAACACAGAGCCAGAGAAATAAACACAGGGGCCAAAGGTTCACATCTTTATACTACTTAAGAGTGGATAATGTTTTATTGAATTCTGACTTCTAGGTGAGTGTTTCATACCAGAATAAAAAGTTTTCTAAATTTAAAATCCTACTCAGAACCCTGAAAGGCAGTAAGGCATCAAGAAATTGTCTTCATGAGTTGATTTTTCATCTCTTCAACAATCTATCTTTTATGATATAAAAGTCACAACAGGGAAGGATGAAAGCTGATTTTTACAGAAGAGACAATTAGAATTCATTAGAGTGTACAATAATTTTGAAAGAACAAAATCGTACCATTGCGCCACAAGATGTACAAACCCCATATAAGGTTAGCTCATTTTTCTCCTTACTCAATCCATTAATTCGATATTAATGTAGCATTGCATTTAACTCAAACTTCTCTCTGTTTCTCTTTTCTTTGAAACACTACCTTTAGATTTTGTTTACTCATTAGTATGTGAAATATACCAAAATATACCAAAATATACCAAAATAATGATGCTTTCAAAGCTGGTCTCTGTTATTTACTCTTGACATAATGTTCTTCATCTTATGCCAGTCAGAAAAGTGGATGAGTCAGAATCAATGTCTCTATTGAAATTGATTTTCAAAACAGTGTCATATAATTGAATGTAGCTTCCACAACACAATGACCTTATAAGCTCTGCCTGTAACTGACTAGAATTATCTAGTAATCAACCTATGTTTTATAAACCTGGTCATTGCAGATATTAAAAGGATCATGCTGATGTTTCGATGCAGTGGTGTCAAATATGCAATGTATCTATAGACTACTGTGAAAGTAGACAAAGAAGCTCATTATTATGGTGATGTAGAAGTGTTCTCTCTTCACCTATGTGGGTGACTTATCAACTGCATTTGCACTGGTTTCCACTCTATGTCATGCTTGGCATTGAGCTCCAACTAATTTCATCCCGAAGGTACCATGGGTAAAATTGTAGCAGTGTATTTAACCTGCAGAGGCCAGTCAGGCTTAGAAAATAGAGTGAATTTGAGATGTAGTCGTTAAATGCTATTTATGCCTATGATTTCTTCAGTGACCTTAGGAAAATTATTTACCTCCTTGTCTATTAAGTGCATGGAGTAATTTAGATTAACTACCCAATGGTAATAAAAATGGATTGTCCTGACTTATACACAAATGTTCATGATGGTATTACTCACGATAAGCAAAATGAAAGCAACCTACTTTCACATTTTACACATAAGTGTGCAAAACAGTGTATGGTATAGATATACAGTAGAAGTTTATTCCATAATAAAAAGGAATAAAGTTCTGATGAATGTTACAATATAGATACATCTTGAAAACATAATGCCAACTAAAATAAACCAAAATGAACCACACAAAATAACCAAAATATTGTACAATTCCAATTATATGAAATACCTAAATTCGTAGAGATAGAAAGTAGATTTGAGATTATTAGAGGCTGGAGTGGAGGGTAGTAAGGAATTAATGATTAATAATAGACTTTCTTTTGGGAATGATAACAGATAAGGGTAATAGTTGCATAGCAATGTGGGTAGGATTAATGCCACTAAATTGCACACTTAGGATGGTCATTGTTGTATATATTTTCCCCCAATTTTAAAGAATTAATGATATACCAAAAAGTCCTTGAATTGTGCACTTTAAACGAATGGGTTTATACCTTAATAATGTTGTTGAAAACAAATGAAAGAGATGCTTTGTACTGAGAGTCAGGTGGATGGTGATAATTAAAAGGGCGAGAAGTGTGAAAGAATGCAGCATCCTCACAGTCTTAGTCCCTCCTACCTTCTGAGACACGGTACACTTAAGGAGGTTTATTTGGATTTACAGATTAGTCCACAGTCAGGTCGCTCCACCCAGAAATGCCATAGCAGAGGGGCACATCGGAGGGAAGCTGCTTATGTCATGGAGACCAGGAAGCAGAGAGTGAAAAGAGGAGTGGGAGGGAGATATACATTTTTCCACATCACAGCCGCCAGTGATCTGCCTCCTCCCACCAGGTCCCACCTTTAAAGGTATATTCAGCTACATTCCTAATAGCAGTCTCAGGATCCAAACACCTTCCAACTACAGAAGACTTTGGGGCCATTTTAGATGTAAACCATATTATTTGACATTGAACCCTTATTTGTCTAAGCATGTCACTGTGTTAAGTAGGTGTGACTACATTATTCAAATTTGCCTCTTTCTCTTCAACTACTAAAACATCACTGTGAATCACAGACACAGTTGACCACCATATGTGGGGTTTGACAATATTATTAGATTATTTTCCAGCCATTCTATCTCCCTAACTCACCTGTCCCTGGATAGTTTATAAGTGCACAGGTTTTTGTTTTGAGAGAGAGAGAGAGAGAGAGAGAGGGGAAGAGTGAGAGAGAGAGAGAGAAGAGAAGAACTAAGAAAAAACCCCGAAGTTATTAAATCTAATCTCATTTTAAAGTTTGGACTCAAATTTGATTCTGCATGACAAATTATACAGTCATCTATTGCAGTTTCTAAGTAAACCATAGCTCCTGATGACTCTTGTTTGTTATACTATTTTTTATACTGTATAATTAAAACAATACTCTCATAGTATTATTGCATTATACAATTTTAGGTATAATCTTCAGTTTCCCCAGTAGGCTGTGAATTTCACAACAGCAGAGATTTATCTTCTCATTTTGACCCAGGGTGCCTTGCCCAGTGTAGATATACACATACATACAGAAAAGTTTGCTAAAAGGGCCAATGAATAAAAAATGAGTCAGCGAATGAATGGCAGAGAAAATGCTAGGAAATTTAAAAGAATCTTTTTTTGATAAAAAAAAATGAATTTTTCAGTGAAAATTTTTGAATACCAAGCATGTGCAATACAAACTATTCATTGGGCAGTCAGCAGTCAGGTGGAGAGCAGCAGGTATGTTTGCTTCCCCGCACCCTTTGCAGTTTCCGAAGTGCCCTTTCCCTACTCATTGTGTAATCACCCTCCCAAAGTTTCCATCTTGTTAGAGAAAAACAAGGCGCTGTCTCTTAAAATAACCATAATTTCCTGCCAGTGGCATGGCGGAAACATATAAAAGGTCTAGCTAACTACAGTTTTTTCCAGTTCCAAAGTACTCTCTGTTTTCCTTGCTTACGTGAACTATTACTCAGTTGCTGTGCCATTAAATATATATATCAGGAAGGGAGGTCTGGGGAACTTGCCATGGAATACCTATTCATGACAAGATCCTGTAAAACTTTTCTACGAAATAATATATATTAGATAACATGTCCTCCAGATTTTGGACCCACTCAATTCCAATATGAAATCTATGTAAGTTATTTAATCTTAAAGTTTATATACTCACTAAAGCCAAGAGCTGAAATGCACCCAGAGGCTGTAAGTCATATGAATGAACTATAGCAGGAATATATTTATAGAATGATAAATTATCCACATTAAATTTAGACAACAGAAGGGAAGTCTCTAAGGGATTTACAGATTTTCGATTTTACATGTGCATTTCTGTTTGATTCTGATGTCTGGCTGTTCCATTTGTGGTAATTATTTTTACATCATGGCATTTCCTCTGCTTTATTTTTGTTCTAAAGTCTTGAATAGGGCTACTGAGCACTATTAAAAGGCAGTAATTTAAACAGGTCCTGAATGGATAGATAATAGGAATATTGGTATTGTCATATAATAATTGTGCAGATTTAACCTTTAGATGCTTGCTGTGGTTTTACCCATTCAGTCACAATTTATTTACTGAGATCTTATTATAAACTGAACACTCTGCTAGGTGTTGTACAAATAATGGACGTATTTTTATCCTAAAAGGACTCACAATTTAGTATTGGAGGAAAATATGTACATTTACAAAAGATATTTGATACTGAATATCAAAGTTGCGGAAACACTCGTAGGGAACATTTGCAGGTTCCAGGGATTATGACTTGGATTCTTTAGAGCTGTCATTCAGCCTGCCTCAGCCTGAGAGGGGAAAGGAAGGGAGCAGTTATCAGAACCCATAGAAAGGAAATATAGAGAGAAGGCACCTGGTATAAAATGTGGACCTCGTAGAGCAATACATCCAAATATGCGGCCCCTCCAAGAAGGCATCCTGCTGAATGGTTACCCTCTCCTTACACTCTTCCACCTGCCCAAACCAACCAGTAACCACAGGGCAGTGGGAGCCACTAATGGCATCCATGCCTGCCAGTTTCTCAGGTGCAGAGCAAGGGTGGAGAAAGGAAGAGTGGACTTTGGAGCACATAGAAGGCCCCTTTTTGTACAAATATTTTAACTTTTAATTGATTTTACAAAATCAGGTATGTTCATTGCTTTAAAAAGCTAACAGTGAAGAAGTATTAAAAATAAAATTGGAAGCCCCCACCCTGCCCCAAACTCCCTCCACACTGCTTTGCTGCTTCTCAACCTCCAGGCAGCAGGAGACATAAGCGTATATACAAGTGCAAAGTTTAGGGCTAAAACACAATATTGAATGTATAAATAAACTCTTTAGTTTTTTTTCTAATGCAAAGCATACATACATACAATTTCTGCTACTGAGAATTCTTTCCTCTCAACAGTTGCTGCTTAAACCAGAGATCTCATTTCCAATGTCACTTTTTTTTGAAAGTTACACCTAACTGCTTAATATAAATTCGATCTCCACACCTCACATTCCTCATACTCTTTCCAGGCACTAGTGTTTTCCTGCCTAACCTTGGCCGTAATTATTAAAGATACATTGCATGATTAACTAATTAATGTGTATATGTTTGTCTCTCCATTGGTTTCTATACTATGCAATCTCCAGCCTCTAGTATAGTAGACATGAAGTAGAAATCTAAGTGTTTTTTTATCTTGTGTGTGTTTGTGTGTGTATGTGTACTCCATCTGTTTTACTTTGATACACTTTAAATACTCAGAAGAAGTTCGAAGTTCATTGCAATGAAACTCATCAATATTTAATGTATTTTAAAATTTGTTTTCTCTCTTCTGTCCTCCTGACCTCCTCTTCTTCCTCTTTCTTTTGTTTTCTCTCTACCTGCCTATTTCTGTTCTAATTTTTAATGTCTTTTCAAACTTTTTGATATCAGGAGAATGTTTATCAGCTGACATCCTATAATTCTGATGTGTAGATTCTCGTGTTAGTCTTCACTGCTATTTTGGTTCACCATGAAATGTCCTATTTTCTGAGCCATCAATAATAGGTATGCGTGGCTTACAAAATATAAGAACGAGCTTTTATCTATCAGTATCAGAGCATTTATTTTCTACAATCAGCAGTGATTTTTCTTTTCTGTAATGTAGGTGTTGGCATATTTTCTTATTTTATGTTTCTTTACTCTTTTGGCAACACTGTTCATTTTTGCTCCTTTTTTCCTTCATTCTCTTTATCACTCTTTCTCCAGCGTAGCTCCTCACCTGCAAAAGTAGTGTCCTAACTAGTCTCCCTCCCCTGGTACTGTGAGCTCTCAATGACTTTCCCTTCAGTGCTCTGATCCATCAAGCCCTGAACCTGCGCCCAGCATCTCCCCATCTGCTATCTGCTGCTAATATTGTTTGAGCTGTCCAACTCACCTTGCCCTCTTCTCTTGGCCTTGCAGTCCCCGCCTCTCAGCTCCAGTGTGGGCTCCATAGTGGGTTCTCTCATTTTAGAACTATTTCTTACTTACATGCAATCATAGTTGTGTTTCTCCGTGTCCCAATCATGTTAGGGATGAAGTTTTTTCCACGCTTCTTGAGAATCTGTAGTGATACAGAGAATGTGTGGAGAAATCTGGATTGGGAAGAATATCCTGGTTATGGGAAATGCGAGACTTAATTGTGTTTTAAAATAATAAATAACTTCTCATATGAAAATATGACTATGAAAGTATTTTAAGTATCACATATTGTAGTAAATAAACATACTTTATTATTACATTGAAAACATTTCTCTCAAAATTGATCTCAATTTAAACTCCAGTCATATCAACACCCTGCTCCTAATCCTCATTTTTGTTTCTAAACCCACCAGCCAACAGAATTTCTCAGCGATAGCAGAAGGCCGGTAAATGTTGTGGAAGAGTCTTATAAAATCCCCAAAGATCCGTTCTTCACTTCTTCAGAAAAAAAAGAAATCCTAACAGTTATCTAGGCATATCACTGCCCCAAGGAAGGATTTTGTAGTTTCCCTTACAACAAAATATGGCTATGGGACATGCACTCAGTGATAACAAGCAAAAGTGCTCCCTTGTTTACCCTTTCCTCATGTCTGCTGAGTGAAATATCAATGTAATAGCTGGAGCTCAAGCAGCTCTGTTAGACCAGGAGGCAGAAGCCCCACATATTCAAGATGGGAGAGCAAAATAGAAAGAGCAGATTTCCCTAGTAATTGTGGAGCTGCTTTACATTCTACTAGTGTTGAACTCCAGACTGCATTTAAGTAATAGATAACTAAACACTGATTTTAAAGCCATGCTTATTTTAGGTTTTGTGTCATTCTCAGCTAGACTTATTTCTAAAAGCAGACAGGGAATGGGTGATTACAGATATGAAAAATCTACTTCAGCATCCTTCAATAGTTGCTCAATATAGTACTAAACTAAGATCACCTTTGACTCATAGACATACAGTTCCGTTGTGAATGAACTATGCATTGGACTGTCTATATTTCTGGTATATGTGTGTGTTCATATAAATTTCCTTCCTCCTGTTATGTAATTGACCTTATATTATGAAATACTTGACCTATTATCTCTCAATTATAATTATCATAATTTTCCAATTCTGCTTTTTAAAAAGCTCATGCATATATTTTCTAAGTATTCTAGATACTTCTTAGCTTATGTTGCTATTGAAAATAAACTCCCCTTTCCTTTATTACATTTATAATTAGTTATTTTTATATTGCTATGAATTTTTATAGGTTGATTCTGATCCTGAAACCTTACTGAGCCCAAATTGATTCTCAAAGTTTGTCTGCAGATAATCAACTTCAGTGTTTAAAGTGTTCAAGCAACAACCTTGAAAATTTATTTACTAAGCAATGATCATCCAAATTACTAAGTGAGGTAGAGGAAGAGAAAAAGTCAAAAGATAGATTAATTTAAAAAGTAAATCCAGAATAAGTAAAGAGAAAATGCAAAACAAAACAAATACACTATGATGTACTACACTGAGTTTCTCTATTTTTATAAATGAGAATAGGAATAAAAAGAAAAAATTTTATCTGTTAGGGTAATTATTAATTTTGATTTTTATCCATCAGAGATTTCAATAAATTGATGAGTTTAGTTTGGGGAATTCATATAGATTGATGCAGGAAATCATTTACAAGGAACAAGCCCACTGTAGATGTATTCTGGCTGGCTGGCAAACACTCTAGAATGACCCTGGAGCAGCAGTGAATGTTACCTCTTCAGAAACTCGTGCAGTCACATTCTTCATTCACATTAGCTGACATGGCTGCTCTCAAATTATTCACACAGGAGCTTTGAGACGCCGTAAATTATTTCCAGCGGCTCATACCACATTCTATAAAATCTTTTACATTAAATGAATGGCTCGTGCACCTGTCTGTCAGTGGAATGAATATATTGGTTATAAAGAAGAATAGGTTGTTCATGCTCAAAAACAGAAATAAATAAGAAAAAAATAGATCACACGTAAATATGATCATTCAAAAAGAAACCTGAAAAAAGTGTGCCAGGTTTCATGAGAATCTTCTATTTTTTTTTTTTTACAGCTCAAAGCCAGATTGTTCAGAGCAAATGATTCAGTCATTTTTAATGCTCAATTCATTCAAAGTTCATTATATTATCTCAAAATAGTGCTGACATGTTTTATCTCTATTTAATGTTTGAAGAACTCTGTGGAAGAAAAGCTGTCCTCTGGCCTGTGTCTCAGACTAATAATAAAAGGGAATACTTTGGTTTTATACTCCATTAAGAAAAAAATAATGATGTGGTGATTGTGGAAAACATGAAATACAAAAATAGTTATCATTGATCATCTGAGCAATTTGCCTGGAATTACCATCAGTGATATTGCTGAGGGGCAGGGGAGCCCCTTTGATTCTCATTTCTACATTAGAGCTCTGTAATATGATACCATTTGCTCCTGTTTTATTCAAATAAATAATTCATTGTAATAAAAAAGTATAGCCTCGTTAATATCTGAGCCAAGAATGAAAAATCACCGATGGATTTCTGATGAGAATTGGAAGCATCCAATGACAAACAGACATAAGGTAAGATAGTCAATTTTCCTAGTAACTGGAATGTGAAAATTTATATCCAGCTGATTGAAAAGGCTTTTTAAGCATCTGACAATAATATATTAGTGACAGGAGCTGTCATGTATTTCTGGAGATAATATACCTTCAGTACAACCACTTTGATAAGCAGCTAAGTTATAGCTAGTAAATTGCATTTATGCATTCTTTAAAACAAGGATTTCTGCCTTAATTTCATACTTTTCACACATGTATTTAAAAAGAAGTGCCAAGAAATACTTATAGTTGCATTGTCTTAATAGGGAAGAAAAATTACAAATGCTCTAAATATCTAACAACAGGGTAACAGAAAAATAATCGGTGATGTAATCATATAACAAAGCATTATACTGAGATTAAGTGAACAAGCTAGATTCACATATGTTTACATGCATAAATAGATTTTAAAATTCATTACAATAAACATATATAACATGGCACTGTTCATATATATTTTAAAACACCGGACATGAATACCATTGTATATACATACTGAAAGAATGAAAACATTTTGAAAATACTAAGTACCAA